>PVKU01003943.1:0-153163 GCA_004027475.1 Anoura caudifer
TTGGTTGCCTCCCACATGTGCCTGGACTGGGAATGATGCACGCCTAGACTGGGGGTCCTATGTATCCCGAATGGGGATCAAAACCACAACCTAGGTATGTGCCCTGACTGGGAATTGAACCTGGAACCTTTCAGTTACTGAATAATGCTCCAAACAACTGAGCCACACCAGCCAGGGCAAGGATTGTTGTCTTTTTTATTCACTAATTTATACCTAGCCCAGTGCTTGGCCTGATACAGAGTAGGTATTCAATAGATGCCTTCTGAATTCATGAATTTATAGAACTAAATGTGATACAACTTACAACGATGTTTGGATTATACTGGGTATTGGTTAAGTTCTTATCTAATTTTACCAGTATGCTGATAAATTAATAAATTAGCAGTAGAACCTGCCAATTAAGTTTCCATGGCATTTAAAATAGGTGATGTAAAGATAGAGATGGTTTGTCACTTGAACTTGTCAGTTTGACCCAGAACGCAGAAGACACACAGGGTACTCTCTGTGCTCTATCCATCTGTCTCTCTCCACCTGAACTGATGCCTGGTTAGGTGATGATCCCACTGGTTGATTACTCACTCTATGTTAGTTACAACAAGATACAAAAACACCTAAGATAATAACTGTAGCTGTCTCCAAGGAACCTAGATTTCTGGCTTAAATTTGCTCAGTTTATTACCGACTCTGCATTCAGTGACAAAAGGGAAGGTTTGGCATTGCCATGTGCTCAAACCTTTCCTGGAAGGGGCATCGTAAACAATGAAAAGGACTTCACAGAATGAGCAGGGCATTTAAAATGATATGAGACTGAGAGTAGAAGAGTTGAAAACTTTGGATGCTCAGGAAAAAGGACCCAATGCTTATGTCAGTGCATGGGGGTAGGTAGGAGGTAGTCATTGAAATTAAATAGTGGATTTTAGTTTATTTAATTTAGAAACACTTATCTGGGTGCATATTTACTTGGTGCTGTGTTCATGCTGGGAACATCCGCCTATTAAGTAGGCAGATGTGAAAACTGAAGAGTAACAACTAGTTCTGTAACAGAATCTTAAACATGTAATTTTTGACATTTTTAGCTCTATAAAATGAGTTAATAAAAATAGTAATTGGCTTGCCTTCAGAAGCTGTTGATTTTTTTTTAATGTAAATTAAAAGAAGTGAAAGCAAAGGATCACTTTGCCTCCAAATTTTACAAAAAAAAAAAAAAAAAAGAAGCCTTGTGGAATAATGGGCCTTCAAAGATGTTGACCTTTAACAAATAGACAGCTAGCTATTTCTCCAGAAAAATGGGTTTATTTGGGAACAACAAAGAACTGCAATTCATGACATGTTATCTGTGAGGGAACCACCTGTGAGCCCAGAGAAACAAAGGAGAGGGCTTATTTTTTATCAACTCAGAAGGGGCTGTTGTGAGGAAGGGTCCATTGGAGGAAATTGAAAGTTGAAAATACAGCGGCTTTTCACTGGCTGAGTCCTGGCAGCCTCCCATTGGCTGAGCTGTTCCTGGGCAGGGAGGGGTCTTTTCCTCCTCCTGCTGAGCGGTAGAGTAGTATCACTTCCTATATGAGACGCAGGTATGTCTCTTCCTGTTGGGGTCAGCAGTGTGCATGCAGGGATGATGAGCCTGTGAGTTCTCTTCTCCAGCCTCCTGACTCCATTTTAACTTTTGCAATGTCCATTTCCAATCCCTAGACTCTGTGTGTTACCTTATAAGGCAAAGAGGACTTTGCAGATGCCATCAAGAGGGAGATTATCCTAGATTATCTGGGTGGCCCCCTTGTGCTCACCAGGGCCCCTGAAGCATGAGGCAGGCTGGTTGGAGGAGATGCAGAGGTGGCAGAGATGGGGCCACCTCTAGAAGCTGGAAAAGGTGAGGAAATGAACTCTTTTGTGGAACTGCAGAAGGAATGAAGCTCTTCTGACTCACTTGAGATTTCTGAACACTGTCCATAAGATGATGAATTTGAATTGTTTTTTTCTTTTCTTTATTGTTGTTCAAGTTTGGTTGTCTCCATTTCCCTGCCACCACTTCCCCTCACCACACCCATCCCCACTTCCCACTCTCGATCCTACCCCCTCTTTGACTTTGTCCATGTGTCCTTTATGCATGTTCCTTGATGACCCCCTTTCCTCCCCGTTAATCCCTCTCCCTCCCTTATAGTTACTGTCAGTTTGTTCTTTATTTCCATGTTTCTGGTTATATTTTGCTTGCTTGTTTGTTTTGTTGATTAGGTTCCACTTATAGGTGAGATCGTACGGTATTTGTCTTTCACCACCTTGCTTATTTCACTTAGCATAACACTCTCCAGGTCCATCCATGCTGTCACAAAGGGTAGGAGTTCCTTCTTTCTTTCTGCTGCACAGAATTCCATTGTGTAAATGTACCAGAGGGTTTTGATCCATTCGTTTACTGATGGGCACTTAGGTTGCCTCCAACACTTGGCTATTGTAAATTGTGCTGCTATGAACATTGGGGTGCATAGGTTCTTCTGAGTTGCTGTTTCAGGATTCTTAGGGTACAGCCCCAGCAGCGGAATTGGTGAGTCAAAACCTAGTTCCGTTTTTAGTTTTTTGAGGAAATTCCATATTGTTTTCCACAGTGGCTGCCCCAGTCTGCCTTCCCACCAACAGTGGAACTGGAGTTCCTCCTGTACTGGAGCATTTGTTCTTTGTTGATTTGTTAATGATGGCAATTCTGACTGGTGTGAAGTAGTGTCTCACTGTGGTTTTCATTTGCATCTCTCTGATGGCTAGTGATACTGAGCATCCTTTCATATGTCTCTCAGTCCTCTGTATGTCCTCCTTGGAGAAGTGTCTGTTCAGGCCCTTTGCCCATTTTTTAGTTGGGTTGTTTGTCTTCCTGGAGTGGAGTCATGTGAATTCTTTATGTGTTTTGGAGATTGAGCCCTTGTTCAAGGTATCATTGGCAGATATATTTTTCCATACCATTGGTTCCCTTTTCATTTTACTGATGTTTTCTTTAGCTGTGTAGAAGCTTTTTATTTTGATGAAGTCTCATTTGTTTATTTTGTTGAAGTCTCATTTATTCTTTCCTTTATGTCCCTTGCTCTAGGGGACATATCAGTGAAAATATTGCTATGTGGAATATCTGAGATTTTTCTGTATTACAAGGCTACAGTAATCAAAACAACCTGGTACTGGTAAGAACAGACACGTAGACCAATGGAACAGAATAGAGAGCCCAGAAATAAACCCAAGCCTCTATGGTCAATTAATATTCTACACAGGGGGCAGAAACATATAAAATTGAGTAAAAATAGCCTCTTCAACAAGTGGTGTTGGGAGATCTGTACAGCTACATCCAAAAAAAAAAAAAAAAATGAAACTTGACCAACAACTTACACCATACACAAAAATAAACTCAAGATGGATAAAAGACTTAAATAAAAGTCACAACACCATAAAAGTACTAGCAGAGAACACTGGCAGAAGTTCAAATTGTTTTAAGCCACCGATATCATAGTAATTTGTCAAGAGCAGCAGAAGGATACTCATACAGATCCTGAAAGTAGAACTTTAGAGTTGCTGATTGATTAAATCAAGATAATTTCCCCATTTTAGTTGTGTTTTCCTTCCATGAGGTTTTCATAGACTTAATAGAACAAATACTAGAGCTCCTGTCATTGGTGATACCAAGTAGCTGTGATACCAATAATCATCTGAATTTACAAAGTACTTTTTACTCCTAGAAAAACTGAGTATATTAGATGTATTTTGAGTGGCTGGAAAGTCTGTATTCAAGGGTTTCTATTTAAGCTCCATTCGGGTGGCTGATAGGTGCATAAATAGGCAGTATGGCCCATCAATTAAATGTTCGTGCATTTAAAGTACATGAAGCAAAAAGACAGATGGTAGGCTTCTTTCAAGTCTTGCATTTTTCAGAAAGTTTAAAGTACCAAGCTTTCTGGCCTCATCCTTCCAATAAAGAAGGTAACAGCACCAGAACAACGGAAACGTTTGAATCCATTTTTGAGTTGGAGACTAGAATAAGAATGGACAAACAGTATGGTACTATTTTTACCAGTCATTCTCATTAAAGTCTGAAGGCTATAAAGCTATTGCGCTCCTTCTAGGATAATGTCCCCCCTACGGTTATATTTCCTCCAGTGAAACCCATCTGTGAGCTTTTGCAGGAGGTTCATGACATGCATTGGGATGGCCTGTTGTGCCCCAGAAGCCCCTTCTTCCTGCGGACAAGTGGGGACCTCTCTGCTCCCTGCTCATCCGAGGGACAGGCCCTGTGCATCATCCCAGGCAGGCAGCCAAATGTGGCCGCCTCCTGTTCAATGCAAAACCACACACTTTCATTAAACCAAGATAATTAGAAAAAGTAGCATAGAGGAATATGAGTAATTCCATCAGTAATTACAGCAATTATACCCTTAATTGCCATGCCACCTCCAGTGTCACATTATATGTATGTACTGGCATTTTGCAGAGAAAACACTCATATGTTTATATTAAGGATATACTTGCTTACATCAGATACTTCTAGTGGTTGAAAGATAATTGAGGTAGCATTGTTTCATTCTTGCAATGATCAGAGCAGAAGGCATGGCATTGTCCTTGTTACAGTCATTATTGAGGGCTTTTTCAAGACTTCTGTGTATTCAAGAAACAGAGACAAAAACCAGTATACTAGAAATCATCATTTCATAGTTCCCTCCCCCAAACTGGTGAAAAACAGTTTCTCAAGTTCCCTAATAAAGAGAAAAATACCTGCCATTAGGTGCAGTTTTTGAATTCTATTCCTAGAGCATACGCTAATAGCTTATTCATGTTTTAAATATTTACCCCTGGATTTGGCTTTCCAGTCTCCCATTTCCCTGCATATAAGAAACAAATCTAAAGTCAAAAACAATCTTTACATCCTGATTCCCTACCCTGCCCCCCAACATCCAGCTCTGCTGCCTCCTGCGCTGGTACCCCTTCCTCAGCCGCAGCCTGGTCTAGACGGTGAGGAAAAGAACGAAAGTCCGTCAGTCCTCTTGCTTGACTATTAGGAGTGATTGGGGCAGCTCCCTTGCCGCCAAGCTGCCTGGCCAGGGTCAGTCCCCTGGGAGGCAGGGGCGGAGCTGAGCTGCATGGGGAAGATGACTGGGTTTGTATCCCACTGAGGTGCATTTTCATAGCATTTGCTTTTTTTGATTCAAAATTGTGTGTTTGATGGGGTGGTTTCATAATCGCGCAGTAGAAGACACTCTCATGTTCATCTTGTTCTCTACCATCTACCTCCCCTCAC
The DNA here is from genome assembly GCA_004027475.1 of Anoura caudifer. Lineage (NCBI taxonomy): Eukaryota > Metazoa > Chordata > Mammalia > Chiroptera > Phyllostomidae > Anoura > Anoura caudifer. The sequence continues at coordinate 5,264 of PVKU01003943.1, forward strand.
CCCACCGAGTGGTCTCCAGTTGCCTCGATGGCAGCAAGGCCAGGGAGGGTCCTGGCAGCGGCATGTCCAAACTGTCAGCTGCCGTATGAGGGGCATGTGCATCACCGTTCCCTCCACCTGGGGTTTCACTTCATGCAGCGGTGGAACAAGTGAAGTTACGTGAATTCACAAATACCTAGTTGGTTTACATGAAAGCCAAAGGCCATGGCGGTCGAGTTACAGTGACTGTGGTATCTCAGAAGTCCTCCCTGACAGAGAGAATTCCATCACAATGGAAAACTGAGACCAGCCTCTTTGGGATCATCCTTTATTCTGAGCCGAGATCCCGGGGCGCCTTGTAAGGCCTTCCCTGAAGGTGAATGCACCGGGACACTTGTATTCTCCCTGATTACGCTCCACTCCCTTTGCCTGTGGCTTTTCTCATTAGGACACTCTGCACACGGCTAACTTTCAGCTCAGTTCTTGCGAGGGAACATCTCCTTTTTGAGTTTTCAGGAGTGCAGACATCCCGTAGGCTCCTTTTCTTTATTTCATCTGTTCTTCCCCAACACCTGGCTGGTTTTTGCTACTTACTTGCTGTGCTCTTGACCAGATGACTGAAACTCTCCCTTTCTCAGTTTTCTCATCTGTAACAAAGCCTACGTCACTGAGTCATCATGAGGATTTAATGGATTAAAGTTTGTTAAGTGCTTTGATTATATCTGACGTATAGTTAGTGTTCATTAAATTTTAGCTATTTTGATCATGACTAATGTTACCCTAAATTCACTAAACTTACACATTCTCTTCTTCTTGAACCTTTCACCTCTTAGATACAATATATGTTTTTTCTGATCAAGAGTTCTCATCAATTTGAGCATAGGTATTGAACTCATTTAAAGCCCTAAAAGAATGCTTTTCAGATGATCTTCAGATCTTAAATATAAGGACTGAGCTTTTATAGATAGGTACAGATTTGTCTCTGCCTATTAGCTCTGTGATCCTGAGCAAATTCTTTAATCCCTTTGAGCCTCAGTTTCCTCATCTGCAAAGTGGGGGTGATGATAAAAAATGTTCCTTCATATGGTTACTATGAGGAAAAAATGAGAAGAATCCCTTTCCCTTAACTATGCTCACCCCAAAAGTTTCCTAGTATATACTAAGTCTCCAGTGACTAATTAAGTATATTGCTAGCTTTTAATTAGATTATAGATGCCACTTTATGTTTTGGGGCATGGGCAAGATAGACTTGAGCCTCTGTATTTTCTATGTGATTTTTTTTCTCTTTTGATTGAGGTCAAATTACATACAGCAAAATGCATAAATCTTAAAGGTACAGGTCAATGAGCTTAGACAAATGTGGCCATCATTTGTTTATGTGACTACCAACCTAAACAAGACAGAATATTTCCACCATCCCAGAAGTTTCTATGGAGTCTTCTTTGTGATAGTCCACTACTGCTTTGATTTCTAGCACCATAGGTTAGTGTTGTTTGGTTTTGAACTTCATCCTCCTGGTAGACTAATAGAGTATGTGCTCTTTGGTGTCCATCTTCTTTCACTCAACATGTTTTTGAGGTTCGTTCATGGTTTGCATGGATCACCAGTTCATTAAAAAAAAATTGGCAATTAGTATCCCATTATCCAACATACCACATTTTGTTTGTTCATTTTTCTGTGGCTAGTATGTGGTTTTTTTCATACTTTTGGGTCATTATTAATAAAACTGCATTATATGTTTCTGTATAAGTCTCTGTGTGGACCTGTTTTCATTTTTCTTAGTTAAATGCCTTAGCATGGACTAGATGGTAGTGTAAGTGTATGTTTAACTTAAAACACTGCCATGCATTTTTCCAATGGGGGTGAACCATTTTACACCACTACTAGCGATTTCTGACAGTCTTTGTAATTTAGCTCTTCTAGTGGGTCCAAAGTAGCACCTCATCCTTGTTTTAATTTGCATTTCCCTGGTGACTAATGACATTGAGCATCCTTTCCTGTGCTTATTTGCAATCATCTGCATCTTTTTTGTGAAGTGTGAATTCAAAACTTTTTCTATTTTTTAAATTGGGTTGTTTGTCTTTTTATCAATGAGTTCTTTATATATTTAGGATATCAATCTTTTGTCAGATAAGAGCATTACAGATATTGTCTTCCAGTCTGTAGCTTCCTATTTCATCTTCTTAATAGTGTCTTTGGATGAGTTTTAAATTTTGATAAAATTAGTACTTCATGGTCAGTACTTTTGTGTTCCCTAAAAAATCTTTTTCTACCCCAAGTCATATAAATATTCTTTTATTTTTTCTTTTAAAGCCTTTAGGATTTTAGCTTTAAGTTCAGCTCTGTATTCACCTCAGATCAAATTTGTGCATGGTGAGGAAGGGGGTCAAAGTTTTTTTTATTTTTCCATTCATTTAAATAGTTATTTAGTGCTATTTGTTGAAAAGTCCTTTCCTTCTCCATTGATTTGCCTTGGACTTTTGTCTAAAGCGTATTTACCATAAATGAGGTTTGTCCGGAAAAAAGACGAGCCACTATTAATATAACGAGACAGTGTGTGCGACACCAATGTAACCTGGCAGCCAAGGAGAGTGAACTGCAATGCTCATGTGTGAACAGTGACGACTTCACTGTACTAGTCAGTGGGGGTGATAAACACCATTGAGTGAGCATGTGTACTGTGTGGCCATTGCATTCAAAATGACTGAGCAAGTACAGCAAAGAAACTGCATCAAATTTTGCATTAAGTTTGAACATTCCTCCGCGGAAACTATTTGGATGATTCGGAGGCTTTAGGGGATGATACAATGAGTGCAGCACAAATAAAAGTGTGGCACAAATGCTTCACAGATGGTAGAGAATCTGTTGAAAGTGATCCACATTCTGGAAGGCCTGCAGCAAGCAGGACACCTGAGAATGTTGAATGTGTATGGGCTGCAATCAACAAAGATGAGTGACTGACAGTGCGAGAACTAGAAGCTGATCTGGGGTTTCCAAATCCACAAGCTACTGTGGCACATGATCTTGGCATGAAACCTGTGGCAAAATTCATTCCATGGCTTCTGCTACCAGAGCAGAAGGAACATCGTGCTGCAGGTGGGAGAACTGTGTGAGGTCCCAAGGTGCCTACTTTGAAGGCAACTGAGGCATCACTGTCCTGTGTACAATGTTTCTTGTGTCTTGTATCTTCTTCAGTAAAGGTCTCTATTTCACTGTCCATGGCTGGATACTTTCTGGACAGACCTCGTATATGCAGATCTATTTTTGAACTCTCCATTCTTTTCTATTTGTCTATTTGTTCATAGCTATTTCCGAACTGTACTGTCTTGATATTTAATACCATTCTAAATAGTATTGATTTTAAATTACCTTTTCCAAGTGTTTGATACTAGTATAGACAAATATAGCTAGTTTTTGTATGTTAATTTTATAACCTTGCTTTACTAAATTTACTTAGTAGTTTTTGTAGCAGCTTTTCTATAGATTCCTTATGTTTTTCTGCATTCACAATCATTTAGTAGGCAAATAAAAAGTTTTCTTTCTTTCTAATCTTGAGGCCTTTCTCCACTCACTTCAATTAATGATTTTTATGATAAATCAAACTCATTTTACCTGAGAAAAGGAAATGCTGAACATCTGATTACTTCCATGGCTTATCTATATAAAAAGGGTTTGGGGAAGCATGCCTGATTAGGATGTGCTGCAGAAATCATCTTCAGGGGTATTTTGCTGAAAGCAATATTGAGGTTGTGAAAATCCTTAAGACCGAGAAAATCTAGAAAGGGGAGTTCTCTTGGTGCTGCTCTGGACGAGTCGCCCAGGGCGTTTGAGGAGCCATTTGGGCTGTGGACAGGTGGGCGTAGAGGTATCTTATCAGGTGTGTTTTCCGGTATTAGGATCTCATTCTCCTACACGACTGTGTTAAGCTCCACAGCTTTTCAAGTCGGTAGCACCCCGTCTTTCCACAGGTGTTATTAACCTCATTGCGGACTGAAGAATATTTGGCAGAACATTCTGAAATAAGTCAGCAGTGCTCTGTCTTTTACCAGATACTAAGGGTTACCTAAATTCATCTAAATGATGACTGTCCCCCAGAGAAAAAAAATTAAAACTTTAAATCAACCCATCATGCTTTCCGCCTGTGTGCCAAGGCTCCAGTGGAGGAGGTTTCTTGGATGCACTTTCATTATCTTAGGCAAATAAGCCGCAGGGGCTTCTGTGAAACTATGCAAATGAACAGGCTGAATTAAGGCGTATTGTTTGCTCAGTTAATATGTGCTTTGGAGGAGGCATTATTTGCTTATAAAGCTCTGAACCCCCTTTGTAGATGTATCATCACCGGCTGACAGCTCCAAGAGGTGGAAGTTGATGGAGTGCTCTCCGCAGCAGCCCCGCTTGAAGTGCCATCGGCACGGCTGGCGGAGAGGGGGCTGCTAATGGGTGATGCTTCTTTCTGTCACCCTGGCAATGGCACAACCAGAAATAGCAGACAGCAAGTGAAGAGATGATGATAGAGCGTGAGGGATGCACAGAATGGAAATTGCCCAGAATACGGCAGGCCTTCTAAATAACGGAGACCTCGCGGGACGGCCACTCACAGAGAGGCGCAAAGTGGAGATCTGTCCATCCATGGGTGCGCTCACGGGAATTACTGCCCACCTCCAGCAGGGAGGGAGTATGTGACAGGGGCATCAACTGCTTCCTGTATGTCTCTACCCACCTCATGGTTTTGAAAGGATGACAGGGAAGCGAGCTGTCTTTTTTTTTTTTCCTGAATTATGGCCATCTGGCTATGATAAGCATAGACAATTAGAGATAATCACAACTCCTTTTCTCCTCTCTTCCAGAAGTTGGCATGCGGAAATCTGGGCTTGTGGCCTTGTGTGCAGAAGCCCAGCAGGTGTATTCTGAGTCCCTCCATGGAAAGAAATGTGACCTCAGAATAGTGCTGTGGATATTCAGGACAGATTAATGATCTCTAGGTAATCAAAAACTCGGTCCTGCATGGTTAAATGTCGTCTTCAGCTGAGTCAGGGGCACTAGATTTTATTTTAATGGCAGGGGAACTTTAAATCAAGAAGTGCTTGAACAAAAGCACTAGTGTGGGTTGTCTCCCGTGGACGTGGAGCTTACGGCTGGCAGCTCCATTTAAGTGAGCGGTGCACACACATCCTTTTTTTCTCAAGCTTCCTTTTACATCTTCCTCTGGTGCATGTTCAAGAATACGGAGGTTATTATAACAATGCAGAAGTAGTTTGAATAAAAAGTTAAGGGTAGAAAAGAGTGAGCCTACTCCCTTTGATGGATTTGCTGGGAAAAAGTCTAACGGACTGTGGCACATTTCTTTTTCGGGCCAATTTGTTTGAGACGAAGTTATAGAGTCAAAAGTTTTGAAAAGTGTGACACACCAAGTGAATTCAGAAGCCAACTTTCTCTCCGAAACAAAGCTTCAAGGCACAAAAGCACAAAGCGAGGCTTCTGTGCCTGCCATGGGCTCACTCCCTTGAAGTTGTCCTGTTGCTTTTATGAGCTAAATTGCAGCCTAGCCAATGGGCAGATAGAAGCAGGGAGGGTCCCACTGTGGACATGTTCTGTCTGCAGGCCTTTAGGAGTCTGCACCAGCCACCCTGTGTCCTTCTTATTAAACACTAATCAAAAGGCTGGGGCTCTTTTTTTTTTTTTTTTTTTTTGCATTGCTCCCTACTTCTTTAATGCACCTGCAGATAAAATGAAATGGACCCAATAGACTGAGGCTTTGACTGATTCTCAGAGCGCTGCTGCACAGCCACTAGTTGCTTCTCTTGGTGATTTACAAGGTTTCCCGCTGTGTGATAAAACACAGGGCTCAGGCTGTCATCCAGAGGCATGATTTATTAGCATGAGTGGTACCACAGCCCTCCGGCCGCAGGCACTAAATCAAGATAATATATACGGAAATAATATGTTTTCCAATGATGACCCATGGCGACTCTTTAGCTGTTCATGCCCTTTACCCACTGCTGTTGGCCTTGCCCTTCCTCCTCATTATTTTAAAGCCCACAGGATTTACTTCCTGTCTTAATTTCTCACCTGCCAGGGTGGCCTCAGCACCGGTGTTGTTGCTGTAGATTTCTGCTTGATCCCTCACACCACCAAAGAGATCCCGCTAATGGGTAGGGGAAAGGGAGCCTTGGGGTTTTTCAGGCTCAGACACACTTCGAATTCCTATTCTGGGCTTTACTTTGATATGGTTGCCAGACAACAAAAGCTCACATTGTCCTTTTGAAAAAACACTTCTTTGAGGTTAACTGTGTCTGGACATTCATTTGGAACATTTCATCTACTGAATATATTGCTTCATGAAAATTTGTTAAGAAGTCCGTCCTTCCCAGTTTTGTGACAGTGACCATCAATCAAAGTGACTTCTTGTTGATTGTCAGAGAGCCCTATGAACAGATGAGGGGACTCTTTAATTACTATTAAATGCCTGCCAGACATGAGCACAGGGAAGAACCACTCAGTCAATCAAAGCGAAGCCTGGAGTGGACTCTGAATTTTAATGAGAGGACAGATCAGAGATGGAAAGGGATCCCTATTAGGTAAGAGAGAAGATATAGGGAGTGAAATGTCCAAAATCATAGTGAAAGCCGAAAAAGCAGAACACACAAAGCAGGCCTAGAACAGAAAAGCCAATGATGGAAAATATTAAGTAAGATAACAAAAGTGAACATTAATTATATACAATAGATTTTAAAAATCCAGAACTTTGCCTCCCACAGGCTACACTAGGGAGCGCTGAAGCTTCGGCCAAAGATGTGGGGAGGCAGTGGTCCCTGCCTGGCATGTGTAGCTGTGGGGTGACAGGTGCAGAGTGGGTGCCACAGGGCGGCGGGCGTCGCAGGGTGAGGACGCTCATAGCTGAGCATCCTGGGATTTGCCAGCACCCAAGTGAGTAGCCACGTGGTGAAGGTGGTGAGGACGGCAACCTCTCAGGGGATTTCTGAGTGCCTACACAGGCCATGGCTACCCAGGTGTTAAAGGGAAGAAGTAAAATACATGAAGTCTGTTCAGAAGGTATCCAGCCATGTAATTTGAAAAACAGAGACATTTGTTGAAGAGGATGCGAGATACAAGAAACGTTGTACAGAGGACAATAATGCCTCAGTCCCCTTCAAAGTAGGCACCTTAGGACCTCACACAGTTCTCCCGATTGCCACTAGCCGCCCGTTATGTTTTCCTGAATCCCATCGACTGTCTGAGACAAATATTTTCAATTTTCCTGACAAATCTCTTCCCTTTCAAAGGTGATTTTAGTTTTGGGAAAAGCCAGAAGTCACAGGGTGTGAAATCTGGGATGGAGGGGGCTGAGTCACCTGGGTGGTTTGATGTTTACCGAAAAACTCTGCATGAGACGTGATGCATGAACAGGCGCGTTGTTGTGATGAAGCTGCCAATCACCAGTTGCCTATAGCTGTGGCCTTCTGAATCATGAAAATAGTTTCCGCAGAGGAATGTTCAAGCTTAACACCAAACTGAATGCAGATTTGTTGCTCTACTCACTCAGTCATTTTGAGTGCAATGGTCACACAGGACACATGCTCACTCAGTGGTGTCTACCGCCCCCGCTGACTAGTACACTGAAGTTGTCATTGCTCACACATGTGCATTCCAGTCCACTCTCCTTGGCTGCCAGGTTACATCAAGTCACACAAACTGTTCCCATTATATGAAAAATGGCTGAACTTTTCCAGACAGACCTTGTATACGATTCCCAAGGTGATATTCCAAATGCTCAGCATTGACAAGGAATGGCCGGGACCCTTCAGAGTGGGTGGCGGCCATGCCCTGGAGCGGGATCCTGATTCCTCTGCTGAGACAGGCGTTAACCCAGGTTGGCTGAGTCATGGGGAGGCTGGGAGTCCTAGGTGAGGGCTGGGCAGCCGGGACTGTGAGGGGCTCTCGGGAGTTTCAAGGCAGGGCTTCCTGTCCACTGTAAAGAAAAGATCTCAACATGTGGACACGTTTTCACCAGTGTGAGTTGCTTGACCTTCAGTCCTGTCCAGTTTCCTTTTGTGAATGTGCATTCATGATATTGCAGACAATCTCCCTTTCATCTTTTCCTCTTAAATGTGTAATGATGAAAAGAAATAACTTAGATGTTTTAAAGAGCAAATAAACACTGCGAAGCAACAACTTTCCTCTTCCAGCTCCCTAGACGCCCAGCACAAAAGCAACATGAGACCTGTGGCACCGTAAGTGACAACCCTTGGGCGCTCCCCACTGAATCCACGCTCAGTCTTTCCCAACAAGCCCGTGACTCCTCTTTGTTCTTTTCTGTTGGTTTTTAGGCTGAAGATGAATTCTCCTCTTATACCAGATATGTTAACTTCTCATTTTCTTAAATGCTAACAAACACCCATCTTCACTGAATTCAAGTAAGGAAACTGACTAACAGAGCTAGAAGGGAACTTGAGAAGCTATTTACATACTTTTCTAATGGCCATTGTACAGAACAGACACTCAGAAATACTTGAGTAAGTAAATGGGTAACTTACTGCAGTGAAATTAGGTTTAAGTTATACAATCAGAGAGTAACTATCATCATCTTATGTCATTTTTCGTATCATGAAGTTAATACAATCAAGTGATAAGAAGTATAAGCAACATAGAGATGCCCTATTTTCCTTACTGCATGGGCTTTCCATAAAGCAGACAAATATATTTTATGTTGATATAACCTACTTCTCATTGATAGACATTTGAATTGTATCAGATTTTCAACCTTCTCAACAATGCTACAGTGTTCATTTTTTTTGAACTTGTTCAAGTATTTCTGTAAATAAATTCTGGGAGGGGAATTGACATGAAAAGGTATAACACATTTAAAATTGTAAACATATTGTCAGATCACTCTCAAAAAAGTAATACTAATTTTTACCTTAACTGGAAGTTTATGAAAATACTTGTTTCTCCAACTGGTGATACTATTTTTAGATATTGCCAGTCCAGGAGGTGAATGAACAATTGTGACTCTGTATTGTTTAATTTAAATGTTTCCAACTATTAATGAAGTTGAAGGCCTTTGCCTATGTTTAGTGACATTTATGCTTCTTCCTAGCATTTCTAGCTTATGGCTTATTTCCACCCCTCCTTTGGCTTTGGATCAATGTATTTCTTTTGTTAGGCATAGCCTTGAGAAACATGGATGTGGTTCCTCATGGTTTCCTTGGCTTAAGATTTCCCCTCACTCTTGAAAGTATTGTCCTTTTAAAATAAATTTTATTCTAACTTCTTCTGAAATCTCAGGATGGCCAATTTCTGTAGATGGTATTGCAAGTTTCTAGAAGTCATCTTGGTACCAAGTCCAAACGGTTCTTGTTGAATGTATCTGACTCAGTCCCTCAGTCAGGGACACGCATGTTTGGCCTGCAAGATAATCTCCCAAGAGTCAGCATGTGCTCTGCATCTTTCAGCAGCTGGAGGGCCAGCCTTAAATTCTGCTTACACATCCTGTCTCTTCTCAGTTCTCATTTCATTCCTTTCTGAACTCACAGGCCCCTAAAGATTCTAGGTTTCCCTATAACGTGGCTGTAGCGTTATCGATTTCCTAGGTAAGATGAAGGGTCAAGATCTCTGGGCATTCCAGCTACTGAAAAAAGCTTCCTTGGCTCCCACATGCCACATACTCTTTGTTACGATGTTACTAACCTCATTTCCTTCATCTACAACTTGACATTGGCAACAATGACAATAATGCGAAGCATGTACCAAGCAGTCAGTGAACGCTAGCTTTTATCATGTTTGCTGTTTCCATGATTATTTCTTAAAGAAATGAGCAAAAGCTGGAAAAAAATGTTTGTTTTCACATAATATATGTCTTTCGTCTGAGTCAAGTACTTCCTTCAAATGAGGTATATGATGACATAAAAAAACTGCAGAGGAGGGAAAACAAAAATGAAAACATAAGATATTATGAATAAGGGACTGTAATGGACGGTAACTGTAAATGCCCGTGATTGCCAACTTCAGATGTGTAAAATGCCATCGCTACCCCTATCTGTTTACATGCTGGGTTTGTTTTTGTTTTTAAGGAATGTAAAGGTTATAGCTTCCCTGGCAACTTTAATCCCCTCACCCCGACTTCCTTTAAGGTGTAAGTTTTTCCGTCCAGGAGCCGGTAGAACACCTCTGACAGCTCAGGGAGGCCTGTGTCCGCCTCCCTTAGAACAGTTTTAGAGTCCCGGTACACTCTGGGTCCTAAAACTCCCTGGCCCCGGGGACTTCCAGAACCACCCCGGGTGGTTCAGAGATGAGTCTGTGACTGAGGGGGGGTTGGGCCCTAGAGGAGCCAGGCCTGGGAAGGGGACCAGGGCCACCGCTGGACTCGACAATGATTGCCTCCATTATTGATCCCGGAGGGAGCCTGGAAAAAAGCCAAGGAAGAGGCCAAGCCAGGCAGATCCATTTAAACACCACACATCACGAGAGTGAAGTAGAGTGACCGCAGCCCAGGGGACGAGGCTCGCTCCAGGACGACTCCTTACCAGGGAGGGGACAGTGACGTGTACATGGGCACTCAGACCGGAGCTGCCTGGTAAAAGCCTCGGCAGCACAGAGGAAAGTTCTTCAGAGCTGGATTTCAGTCTCGTTCCGTTTCATGTTTTGGACGAGCATTTTCTCTGTGCTTCAATTTCCTAGCTATATAATGAGGACGATCTCCCCTATCTCATATAACATTAAATTTGCTAACATGGCCATTAAGTTTGGTAATGTACGGAAAACAGTTGGGACAGTGACTAGCACATAGTAAGTACTCCGTAAATGGCAGATGCTGCACGTGCCGGTGGTCATTGTTGGTTGTTTTCTTTATGGTTACTTAAGGCTGACGCTGAGGGTCAGGCAGAAGCAAGCAAGCAGCTGCATGGAGCGACGCTTCGGAGCGAGGTTTTGCCACTTGCACGCTATAGAAAAAATTCATTCTAGTGGTATGTTAACCTTTAAAAGTAGAACTTTGCTAAGACAGGGTAAACTGTGCCCTTGTCAATGTCTTCTCAGAGAATGTTTCTAAGGTTTTACATTTGATCTGCTTCCCAAAAGCTCAGTGATGCTGGCAACAGATATGTAAACTGGTGACGTTATACAAAGTGCTTCTGGCCTTTTCAGTCAATAAAAACCGGTTATGTTCTGGCTCATCCAATCCTGGACTCAGATGGGAAGAGCTCTCTCAGGGAGCTATAAGGGGTGAGCGTTACGGAGCCATTGAGGAGAAGTACAGTAAACCTTAAAAACCCCTTTAGTAACTGCTGCATCTATACAATTTTCTTCTTCTCTATTTAACATTAATGGAGAGAATGGAATACTGTATACAAGACACATATGAAACTGAGCCTGCCCTCGAAGATCTCATACTCTGGTAAGAAGAGATGCACCAGAAAAAATGCAAATGCACCAGAAAAAACTTGACCTCTGCCCTCCGCCCACCGGTGTGGCTGGCGGTCCTGGTGGGCGCAAACGGAAGACTTTTTTGCAAGGCACAAAGAATTCTTGTGGAGTGTTTCTTTAGTCTGTACTCAAAGAACTGGGGCCGGCATTGTAATTGTTTTCATTGTTATGTTTACGGTCACTTAGGACTGAAGCAGGAGGATCAGGCAGAGACAGGCACGAAACTGATATGCTATGACTTTATGAGTGAGGACGAAGTTGTCCCTGCTATTTACCCCGTGGAAACCACACAGGGACAAAAGCAAGGGAAGGGACAGTGAGGGCAGTCCTATCTGGGCAGGCTCCTGCCAACCCCATCTCCTGCTCTGGAAGACTGGGTGGGAATCAGTCACATAGAATCAGGAGTACGGGGGTTTCGGAGCCGATGCTGAGTGCCTGCCCAGCAGAGAGTCCTCAGGAGCCCCGGGCAGAAGTGTGGGCGAGGGCTGGGCGAGCCTGCTGTGTGGTGTGAAAGACCTGAGCTGCATGATTTTCCTTTTTCCTTCTGGGAAGCCATAGATAAGGTTGGCGTGACTCATGACCAGGGCTCTTGGAGTGAGATGTTTCGGGGGCAATTGTACGGGCAGATAGGTGAAGAGTATTTGGCTCTTTGTTAGTTAGGGACTGGCGCAGAGGTGGATAGGCCGTGATGATCTGGACTGAGAAGATGGATAGAGTGTGGTAGGGCTTTTGGAGAGAAGTGACTCTTGCTGCTGTTAGATGGGAACAAGGAAGCATTTAGCCTTACTCGCTCCGGTGGTACTGCTGCTACCAGAAGCAAAACGGTCTTTCCGTGAAGCCTCAGCTCAGGAGAGCCGCCTGCCTTCCTGCTGCTGATGATGTGGAAGGGTGGGATTTGGATACGTGGAGGTACAGGAATTCCATAGAACTATCAGCAAAGGCGTGAAGGTGAGAAAGGTTGAAATGTGTGTGGAGAGCAGCCAGAAATTCACCGGCAATCCTGCCCACACCCGTCCCTCCAGCATCTGAAATCGGTGGGCAGTAAATACTGTTTGTACAGTGTTTAGTTCTCTTAACTTTAAGAGTGGGTTTATTACTGTCGCTGAGCTTTATAAATTCGAACATGGAAGGAGAACTCAATTGTTCGGTGGTTGATCGCTATCCTTAATTTGGGGATTTTAAGACCTTGCTGAATTGGGAGTTATATTTGAGTTTCCATCACAGTCTCTCAGTCGACTGCTTCCTACACAGCCAGGTGTTATGGGAGGAGCTTTGGAAACTGACCTGTGGCCTTGAGTCCTGCCTTTCAGGTACGCGATAGGTGTGACAGCGAACTTCTGAATGGCGTTTTTCTTCTACTATCCCTAAATAATCTTTTTCTTTTTGTTAAAATAAATGACATCCTTTTCATGTTCTAACTTTTGAGGTCCCTAAAATCAAGACTTGACCTATTATTTTAGGTGTTTACCTGGAACCTGGGCCCCTTTTCTAGGGTTTTCAGGGAGCGATGGCTCTGAGAAAAGAGATTATCATGTCACAGGATGATGAGGTTTTTTACTTTTGAGGATCTGGTCAGATTCCATTTGCTATATTTGCACTCTGTCATATTAAAATCTATACAATTAAAAAGCTAACCATTCTCAGGTGTTTACATGTAATTTTTTCTTATATCATATTCCTTGTTTTACCGAATGGTTTTCAGCTAGCAAGAATGTGAGCTAAATAATAGAGGAATTTTTTTCAGGGTTTTGTTCACTTTGGCATAACTAATACCCGCAAGAGTGCCTGAAGCCGAGTCAGCTCAGTAAATGTTTGCTGTGGGAATAAATTAATTACTCAGCACTATTACACTCCACATGAGAGCTAGTTTATTTTCATGTTGGGGAGGATGATTTCTTCGTCTCTACAATTCATTCATTGAATTTAATTGTTGTTAGTTGGAAATTTATTTTCTGGATGATAAGCCATTCTATAAAGCACTTACACTCTGTAAACATTTGTTTACCAAATTTAAAAATAAATATACATTTTGATAACAACACTGTAACCCTCTCACACATCCCCAGAGCATCTCCTTTGTTAAGAAGATGTAGATGAATAGCTTAGTTTAAGTAAGACTGCCCAAAGCCCATTTTGATGTGCTTTCTGATGTAAAATTGGCTAAGTCCACTTCCTAGACCTCACCTAGATGTACTGAACCTCCTTGGCTGCTGTTGTCACCCAAACATTTAGATTCAAAAGTATTAAAGATGAGAAAAAGGTCAGTTTAGCAAAATGAAGCCTCTTGTCTACTTGTCCCATCACTGGGGGAAAAGAAAAAAAAAAAGAACATAGAAAAAATAATGAATTCTGCAATGGCGCATTAAGTGAAAGAGAAATACTTGAAAGGATAAGCGTCTCCAGGTGCCTGGGTGCCCCTTCTGTCTGCCTCGCTCTGAGTGAGGGCGGCTCCCAGTGCGAGTGCGCATGGGGACGGTGCCCGTGGCTGCGCTGTGTGGATGCCGAAGGCAGACGTCCTGATATGGCAAACAAGGACGGGATGTAGTGAGAGTCCACTGAGGGATTTGGGACTTAACCCTTCTTTACGCTGCAGTGAAGCCAGATTCATAGCCGAAGAAGGACTCCATAAACCTAATTCACTGAAATGAGGGGGTGATAAAAGGCATTTTTTGTTTTGTTGCCCTTTGCAGGGATAAATTTTACCCGAAGCTACAGAAATGTCCCTTTCCAGCGTCCCAGGAAGTGTGCTTGTACAGTAAGCATCTCCGTAACATCTGCTTCTCGAACCCAGACAACTCAGTTAGGGCTGTGCCAGGAAACGCAGCTTCCACGCACCTCGTGAGCTCTCAGGTGATGGGGGCGGGGTGTCAGCAAGAAAGCTCGCAGAACACGGGTCCTGGCAGGTGTTTAAGGAAATGGAATTGGCGTTGTGTTTAACAAATGTGGGTATACATGTTTCTTTCAGATTTTTGTAATAGAATTACTTTGACATATATGTGTCTCTTTTCCGTGTGAAAATCTCTTATTATCGCTTCTGTTTGCTGCAACGCTGTGGGGAAACTTGAGGAATTGGAATTGTTACCAGCAGGCGCAGGTGTTTAAAGAAGTTTGAACTCCGAAAACTTGCAAAGAGATCGGAGAAAGCCTTGCTCCAAATCTCGGAATAGTCCTGAATGGAAGGTAAAGCCAGCGATCCCCTTGCCGTGCGGCTGTGCTGCTTGGCTAGCTTCTGTACTTCAATTCTGGAGGAAAGTGAACACCAGGCCTCTTGCAGATTTGGTTGAGAGAAAGATCTGGGCTTGGTGAGCTGTGTGCCGGTAGCATCGTGTCCCGGAGACTTTGGCCAAGCTGCCAGACTCACCTGCACGTCAGCATTGGAAGCTGCTTCCAGACTGTCATTCTAGCCTCCCTGAGGCACTATTACAGTGTCACAAATATCGTCGTGATTACCTGCCAAGTGACGCTCCAGTCTCTTGGACTGCCATTCGAGGACCCCTGGACAGGTCTTAGTGTCGTTTGCCCTGCCTCACATTCAGATTCCCAGGTGCTCGTGTGTGCAGAGCGCGTGCCAGGCCAGTGGCTGTCATGTGCCCCATCTACTTTCTTGGAACTTACTTTCTTCCGCACAACTTCATGCCTCCGACTCTCGTGACAAACCGCCGTCCTTCCCAGGCCGTGTGTCTGAAGCTTTCTCCCGCCTTCCCCTCTGCGTCCTCCGTCCCTCGCAGCCCTGCTGCTCCAGCTGTTTTCAGGCCCTTTGGCTGCGGTTTCGCGGGTCAAGCCAGGAGGGGTCCCCCCTCGGGCTCCTGACTCGCTTTGTTTTGGCTGCTCCTGTGACACATCCGTTTCTCCTAGTGTGACTGTTGTTTTGTACCTGTGTCCTCTCCCTTGAGGGCAGAGCCGGTGATGGATTCTCTGTCAAGCTTGGTGCTCATGCTGTATATTCAGCTCTGTTTTTCCACTTCTATTCAGCATATTTATAAACAGGCTCTGCTTTCTGAGAACGCTGGCAGTGGGTTTGGGACGTACTTACATACTGTGTACACATAGGATTCAAAGGCTTGTAAGGATGAGGTAAGCAGGGCCTGGATGATTGTGAAAAGAATACAAAAGCACAGTGCCACCTGTAGCGGAATAAGATTGTAGCATCTTTGTGAAAAAATTGTGGTTTATGTCTTAGGAGAGTAATCTTATAGACTAAACAGAGAGAGAAGGTTTGGGGGGGGAAATCAAAGGTAAAAAGATTAATTTTTAATGTTACTTGATGTCTCTGAAAGGAGATAACCCAGAGGCCAGCCGCACCTTTTCTTTCCTGGTTTGGCTTATCAGCACAGTGTTGGGGGTGGGAATGGGGGACAGCCTGAGCTCCATGGGGCTTGCTACCAGTGTTTCAATCACACAAGATACGGGGATGTTAGGGAATTCTTTATTTGCACTTCTAATTGTTTCCTTAAATGTGTCCATAAAACCTCACTCAAAAAATTGAGGCAGATTTAAAGAGACACAACGAGACCTCGGGTGGCTGTTAGAAACACAAATAACTTGAGTGTGTTTGCAAATCGCCTGTCAGCCGCAATGAACAATGCGATGTTTACCCTGGGGTGGTTGGGTACCGTCAGTGAGCAGTCTCTTGCACCATGTCCACAGCTCCTTCTAGAATGTCATTGTAAGGGAAGCACTTTGCTTTGCATAAGACAGATGGGTGTGCAGCAAGTGTTCGTGACCCTTTATTCCGACAGAGCTTGCCGCCACCAGCTGCACATAGTTCTGTGAGCAGCGGCTGTCCCCTCAGTGGAGGGGTCGGGAGCGTGGGTCACAGTCACCACACACCAGCATTTCTGCCAGGCTGAAGCAGTTTCCGCATTGCCTAATTTCACATGTGGCGCGGTTGCGGGGGAGAGTTTGGACAAACACTGACTGGTGAGAAGCCGGTGAGTGTCACGATGACCAGTGTGAGTTTCTCCTCCCTGGCTCTGAAAAAATTGTCCGTCTTCCTGAGAGGCAGTAAATAGGATCTGGAAATGTTGCTGCGCTGTGTGAGAAGCCAGACACATATTCTCTCTTCTACAATGGAATGCATTCTGCTGCTGGTCAAAATTGCTTGTGTGCTCCGTGGTTCTGCACTCACCCGTCACCACAGCGCTTGCTTTGTGAGAGCACTGAGCTTGCGCTTGGTCATGATAAAAGCAATATTTGGAGACTTATTGAATTGGATGTAAAAGCCAGTCAATTAGTCTGGTGATTAATCTGCCCGCCCTGCCCCCTCGCCACAGATGGTGCCTGAGCCCGCAGCAGCCCTTTTCCGATGAGGCGTGTCTTCGCAATCGCCGTTTTCTCTCTTCTGGGGTCGCTTTCATGCATGCACTCAACCATCTTAATGGCTTTGTTTTTTTACTGTAAACATCAAATAGCACTGTATTGGGAACATTATGTAAAAATTAACCATGTTTTAATGTGTCTGGCAATCGTGGGGACAGTGCTTCATGGAAAGACGCTGCGGGGAATATCTTTCCTGTGCAAGACACAAACAGAGCTGCTGCTTTTGTCAATTAAGAGGGCGTTTGGCTGCAAATAAGGAAAACCCTACTGCCATATTTGTACATGCTCTGTCATTCCCAGGCTGTAGAGTGACAGAAATTTCAGTTGCCAGCTGGGTGCTGCACCCCTAGAGTCCTGTCTGGGTCTCAGGCAGGAAGGAGAAGGGAGGAGCAGAGGGTGCTGGAATCTGCACGAGGAAATCGTAACTCCCTGCAATTCTCAGTTTGTGCCCCACTACCCAGTGAGCTAGCCCCAGTCGCCGTGGGACCTGGGGGCTACCGCACCAAGTGAGATCTTGAGTCTGTATCCGACGAGAAGGGGATAATGAAAACAAGTCAGTTAATAAATATTATGTCCTATGGCTTCAATAGGATTTTAAAACAGAGGAGTGAGAATCTTGTTGACAGTTGCTCTTCGGTGTGGTAGAATCTCACTGTGCTGGGCTGCATGTTTCTGAGCATGCGCTGGGTGGGCAGGAGTTGGTGAGACCTAGAAGCGGGCACAGATGGATGCTGTTAGTTCCCAGGTTGTTTCGACCTGGAAACCAAGGAAACAGAGAGAAAAACCCTCTGGTGACTGAAACTTGACTCCTTGTTTTCATCCTTCTTTCCCTTGTGTGCACTCTAGCCCTGTCCTTGATATGGGGAAGCTTATAAAAATTGCCGCTCCATTTCTCATCACCTGCCTTACGAAGACAAATATTTTGAAAAGATAGACAGTGTTTAGATAAGAAAATCTTCGACTAACACTTCCTGGGTGAGAAAAAAAAGGAGAATAAAAAGAAAAAAAAACATGAAATGCTGGCAAATATGACCTGCCAGGAAATTTCTGTTTGTAAACTTTTGCCTGGCTTTATTTTCAATGTTTATGATTTTGTTATATTACAGAACCCTTGGCATTATCTTGTTGTTATCTTGAGTAGTTTCCCAGGGAAAGGCAGGTAAGTGATCAATTGCTCTAGGGAAAAGTCATTCATTGGTGTCAAATCAGATTTTCACAGTTAATTTTATATTCTGACAATTACATAAATTAATCCGGTAAATCCAACAAAGCTTATCAAGATTTATCTGGATTTGTCATGAACATTAAAATGTCATCAGCATACATGGTAATTTGCGCTGCCTATGATGAACAGTAATCCTTCTGAGACTCTAAGCACCAGAGCTAATGGCTTTAATGCTAAAACAAACAGCAGAGGGTCTGAACAACCTCTCTTCTTTGCAGCTTTCGAAAGTCATCGGTGCGTGTGGAGTATTTTCATGGTGCATATTTTTTCGAAGACTATCAATTACTTATTCTTGTTCCAAATAAAAGAGCTTCAATACATCATAGAATACACTGTTTCATGAGGTGAGTTATATGTGTAGTGTTTTATATGGTGAATATTTAGAATGCTCTCATTTCCTCAAGTTGATCCATAACTGTAATCTTGACACATAATGTCTTAAGCCACGATTAATGAAATTACTAGTTTTGTCTCCATGAAATGGAGGTAACAGTAGTGAGAGGGTTGCTGCTAGCTCCTGCAGCTCTTATATGTGAAATTAAAAATCCCCACAAAACCATTTCCCACATTTCCCAAGTTAGATGGAGCTTGTGGCAAACTGGCAGGCAAAACGGGGGCCGCCGTTTCATCCCTTACTGCCCCCAGCTGGGTGCCCTTGTGCAGAGCGCAGCCTGCTCACGGTTGGGACCTACCCGGATGGTCAGAGTTTCCAGTAGGTGCCAGCACCACTGGATAACCACATGGGAGAGAAAATGTTGTGTTGCAAAAATCAATACATTATCTGTTTATTTGTTATATAAAAACCATACAGATATTTTGATGTTGCAAAGGCTATGCAGGCTCTTTTTCTTTTTTTTGAACTATACCAAAAAACAAAATTTCTTATGAGCCATATGACAGAAACTTTCTATATATGCAATCTCATTTACCATTTGCAATGAACCTCACTTTGTAAATAACAGTACCTAAGCTTAGGGAAACTCGTGGGAAAGGGCTCCCCAGTGGGCCTGGGCTGCTCCAACCCTTCCTGTTTCCTCGGTCTTCCATCTTGTCTGTCGGATCCCAGGAGAGGACCTCTGAGCCTTTGGAGGATGCTCCCTACCAAGACTGTCTCTGCAGGCTTACGGCCCCAGGCCATGGCAGACAGTTTATGCCAATGTGCGATTTTCAGCAAATCCCTGTTTTCATTTGTCTGGAGATGTGGGCCACTTTGCCTGCATTCGGGAGGCTGTGAGGCTGTTGTCTGAGGAGACGAGGTTAGTCATGCAGGTGTCTGCTGTGATGCATCCTGTGTGATTATCCCCAACTATAAGTCTCTGGACACCGAGGCTCTGGCGAGTGTCCCTGGTTGGCGACACTTCCCACATGCTTGGCCGCACATCACTGCTGGGAGAGCTAAGCACTGTGCATGAGACTCCTTTGGGAGGGGACAAATGGCATTTGCGCCTGGTTCCTCTCGGACTCCTGGCTGCGCACTTTTGCCTTTGCTGACTTTAATCTGTCCCCTTTCCCTGCGTGAGTATAGCAGCTTTCTGAATCTTTCAGGAAAACGCTGAGCCTAGGGGGTGTCTTGGGAGTCCCTGACACAGAGGTTATGTGACTTGTCTGGTCATGCAGATGATTGTGGCCCATCAAGGAGCTGAACAGAAATGAAACAGAAAGAGTGGGCATCACTTCAGATTCTATAGAATATCAAAGTACAATAGAGGAATGCTATGAACATCTTTATGCTGGTAAATTAAACAATCCAGTCAATTCTGTGAAAAAACACAAGTACTAAATCATCCCTAGAAGAAATAGAGAATCTAAGTAGTCCTCCATTGATTAAATGTTAAATTCACAGTTAGAATATTTTCCACAAAAGAAAACTCAAGACTTAGATGGATTTAAGAGAAAGTCTATCAAATATCTGGAGAAGAAATCAAAGAAATCTTACACTAATTCTTTCAGAAAATAAAAGAGGAAATACCTCCTCATTCACCTGATGATACCAATATTAAGCTGGTACAAAAAAACTAAACACATTTTTATATGAAAGTAAAATTAAGGGTCAGTATTCCCTATGAATACAGATACGAAGTGCCCAGCCAGATAAATAACTGATCAAATCCAGCAACATAGAAAAGTGACGATAAAGCAACCAAGGGGCATTTATACCAGCACTGCAACAGTCTAAAAAATAATCAACTGATGAGATTCACCATATTAACAGACTAGAGGAGAAACCACATGTGATGATTTCGATAGATGTGGAAAAGTTATTTGACATCCTTCAACCAACATACCCGATCAAAATCTCCCAGGACTTACAGTAGGAACTACAGTAATGGGTACTTCCTCAAGTGGATGAAGGAAACCTATGGAAACCTACAGCGAACACAGAGCTTAATGGAAAAAGTCAGACTGCTTTCTCACTGAAGAAGAGGAACATACCCATTCTTATCAACCCTTTTATATAACACTGTAGTAGAGGATGTAGCCAGTGTATCAGCGTTAGAAAAAGCAGTTAAAGCCATGAAGATTGAAAAGGAACATGTGATACCCTCTGTATTGCTCTGTATTCACAGAGGGAATAATAGTGCATTAGAAAAATTTAAAATAACCATAGAAGGGTACTAGAGTAAATATGTGAATTTGGCAAGGTCTCAGGATGCAAGGCCAATATGTAACAGTCAGTTGTATTTTTAATATTTGTAACAGCAAATTGGAAATGGAAATGAAAAAATATCACTACAATAGCATCGACATATATCTAAGGATAACTGTAACAAAATATGTGTAAGAACTGTACGCTGAAAAGCTCAAGGCAAGGATGGCCACTGTCTACCTCTGCTATTCAGCATTGTCCTGGAAGTTTTAACCAGAGCAGTCAGGCAAGAAAAACGAGCAAAAGGCAACCAACCAAAGTGGAAAGAACAAGTAAACATGCAGGTGTTAACAGATAACATGGCCCTATATTTAGAAGATCCTAAGAATCAGCAAAAGTACAGCTAGAACTAAAACGATTTCCGAAGAGTCGCAGGGCACAAGATCAACACACAGAAATCAGCTGTATTTCCACACACTAACAATGAACAATCTAAAAAGGAACTTAAGAAAACAACTCTATTTACAACTGCATAAAAAAAACAAAATGCTTAAAAGAATTTAACCAACGAGGTACAAGACCTATACACTGAGAACTTCAAAACATTGCTGAAATAAATTTTTAAAAAGGCCTCAAATGGAAAGGCAGTTTTTCTTTGTGGATGAAACTTAATATTGTTAACACTGAAGTTTTCCCCAAAGCAATTTACATATTCAGTCCAATCCCCTATCAAAATCTCAATGGGCTTTTTAGAGGAAGTGCAAAAGCTGACTCTAAAATTTGTGTGGAATTCCAAGCAACCTCAACTAGCGTTCTTTAATGGTCTGGTCCAGAGATTTGGTTCTCTCATCCCATGTCATGTCAGTCTGCTGTGTTGATGACATCGTGCTGGTTAGACCTGAGAAATAAGAAGCCAGAAATGACTTAAATGCCTCAGAAACCCTCATAAATTGTATGGAGCCTATACATGGCTGACGATTCTCCAGTTTTAGCGGTCTGGGAAGACTGACAGTTTCACTCAAAATGAAAGACAAATTGTTACATCTTCCACCCTCCATCGCTAAGGAAACAAGCAGACTCCCCTTCGGATTGCGGGGCCATGTGTGCCATATCTGAGTAGCCAGTTTTGAGTGGCTGACGAGGGTGCTAGATTTGAGTGGGGCAAGGGCAGAAAAGGCTTCAGAGATGCTTCAGGATGTGAGCACACAGCTCTGCCACTTCAGCCTCCGGTTGTGTTGAAGTGTCTGTACGCACATGCGTGTGTATACTTGTGTGTATGGGCTATGGTAGCCTCTGCAGTCCTTAGCAGGAGAATCCCATCACAGATCCTTAAGGTTTTAAAGCAAAGCTATATCCTGTTTACAGACAATTATTTTCTTTTTGAGACCACGAAATAGTGACAGGTGACTGAAGCTTTGTCATGAAGTGGGTGTTACCTGAACCAGCAAGAAATAACTTTGGGATGTGCACACAACATGCTCTCACCAGGTGAAAGTTCATTTATGTGACATCAGTCTCTGGTAGCCCAGTCTCTGGTGAGTGTCGGGAACAAGTGCCTAAGCACCACAGCACTTACCCTGCCCCTTGACGTCTCACTCAGCCCACACCTGTGCCTTGTGAGGTATGCCCTATTATTATCTCACTTAGGAAGAAAAAAATCAGCCCTTTTTATAAACGATCTTGCATAATATGCAGGTATCAGCCAGGATTCAATGGTGCAGCATCATGGTCTAACTTAGGAGTGGCTCAGAAGGACAATGGGGAACAAAATCCTTGCTGTGGGCGGAATATCAGGCAGTATATCTTGTCCAATTTGTCTGGAAAGAGATATTGACAGAAGGGAAGATTTACATGGATTCAGGGGAAATAGCTAATAGTTTATCCAAGTAATAAAGACCTAGAAACAACAGCACTGGGAAATCAGTAACAAGGGAGTGTGGGGAAGAGATGGGTGGCTGGAACTTGGACACAGACACAGAGTGTAAGGATATTTGTGTCCCACATGAGTGCTCCCCAGGGCACACCCACTGCAGAGGGGGCTTCCGTGACCAGGCAGATGAGATGCCGGAACTGTGTCATCTATGGAAGGAGGTTGTGCATGCTCAAAAAGAGGGATTTTTTTCCCTGTGAGGAAGATCCGGCCACTTGTGCCCCTCCATGTACAGTACGCCACCACCAGAAACCTTTGCTCGTGGTCCCTGATGTGGCATCATCCCTCATGGCACCAGCTAGCCAAACTCCGGCCAGTTGTTTATTCTGGCTTTCTTTCATCACTGAAGGATCGGTGAGTTAGCCTCACTGAAACGTTGTATTCTTTGTCTACAATGCTTTGGGTGTTTTCGCTCCTGGAGGTGGGCTATATGCATTGAACCTGTGACTAATCCCGTAGTGCTCTCCTCCCTTAGCCAGAACACAGGGACGTGGGAATCAAGGTGTGGAAGTGAGCGTGCTTCCATTCACTGCTCATCCTCACAGCTCACAGGCCGAATTAATCTGCCTCTCTTCATGTATGTGGGCCCTACTGGCCAAGAGGTCTTAGTTCCCAAAAGAGAAGTGTTTCCACAGGGAACACAACCCTGCTTCCACTGACCTGGAACTGGAGGTTTCGCTAACAGCTTCGGGGCCTGATGCTGATCAACCGACAGCAAAGAAGGTGGTCAGCACACTGCCTGGGTGACTGGTCCTGACTGATGAGCAGTGTGCTGGAGCCTGTTGACCGAGCACTTCAGCTGCCCGAGGCTCTCAAATTCAGAGGGGCCCTGACCCCGCCCTGCTGAAGCAGGTCCGTGATGGGCAGTCCTACCTAAATTGAGTTGCTTTACGTTTTAGTGCACTGCACCATTGGTTAAAGTCTGTTGGGGAAGAAAAAGATGATACAAACACAAAATAAATACTTGATGACGTAAGTACATAGTTATAAAATATGCAAACTGTTATAGGAAGAACCTAACAGGGGGACCAAATGTAGACCAAGGGGTCAGGAACCTGAGATGAGATCTTGATGATATGCTTGGACCAGCAGGGGGAAGAACGAAGAAAGACCACTCCAGGCAGAATGAAACGCTGTGGGAAGCTTTTCTTGGCCAAGGAATTGTGTGAGGGTCGGTGTGTCTGTAAAGTGTGGGCCATGGTGGCAGTGGCAGTAGACGGGGCTGCAGAAGTCGGTCAAAGCCAGGCCACTGAGGGAGTTGTACCTGAAGGCAGGGAGTTTGGGCCTCTTTTATTAGCTATGAGAAGACATTGAGGGGTTTAATGTAAATGAATGATAAGAAACCGTTTATGTTTTATAAAGATATTTACTGCTAGGATATAGATTGGATTAGAGGTGACAAGAAGAGATAACAGGAAGTTGATTATGAGGTTATCATAATAATCCAACTAGGAGATAATGGTAATGGCAGAGGAGTTGGAGAAAAGGACAAATGGATGGGCCAGAAATGTGTTTACAGATGGAATGCACAAGATTTGGTGATGGACTGTGCATTGGAAATGAGGAAGAGGAGGAATCCGCGACCGTTCCCAGGCTTCTGGCAGGAAAACTGGGTAAATGGAAGGAGCATTTACTGAGATGTGGGGACAGGATGTCAAGGAGGTTTTAATTGGGTGAACTTTGGACGTGTTATTTTTGATATGCTTGATGAGATGTCGAGTAGAGATACCCAGCAGACATTTGGATTTGTGAATTCTAGTCCGAATTAGCGATCATGGGTCCCTGGCAAAAAGTGCTCTTGGAATCCCTGAGGATAGAAGAGGTCAGCTAGGGAGACAGAAGAGGAAAAGATGGTAAGCGGACCTCAGACAGAGCCTTGCGGAGCCCAACACCGTGAAGAGGAGAAAAGGCAAAGGAAGTGGGATGGGGGAGAACACTTGTGCTAACTGAACGGTAAATAGTAACTCCATGCTTATGTCATACAGCTTATGTTAGTAAATAATAATCATATAGCATATACCATCGGAGTTTATAATATATAATTACTTAATTGCATAAAACACGTTAATGGTGACTCAGACTAATATACTGTGCATGATAGCTAGTTTTGCCGGTGTAATTGTCCCTTTAAGAGTTAGGCATTCTGATTTAGAGCGAGAAACTGGAGCGCACATCCTGCCCACGCCGCTTAGTAGCTCTGCGATCCTGCAAGCTGATTAACCTTTTGAAACCTCAGTTCTATTGTATGTAAAATGGACATACTAATGTGTCATGGAAGCGTTAGGAGAGTTACCATCTAGGTATAAATCAGGTTGGCGGGCGCACAACGAGCACTTTAAAAATGGTTTCACCATTATTGTGTTGGCATTGCCATGTTCCGGTTGTCACCTTCAGAATCGAGCGGTTGCCTGCTCCTCTGTGGTGACAGTGTCATCTGGATTTCGGCAGTCGCAGGCCTGCCGTGTCCCTGCTGGCTCCCTTTTTATCCTCTGTACTGCAACCTTCTTAAAATATGCATTGCATCACTTTAATACTCTCTTTAAATATTTCCAATGGCTTCTGTATTTACTTAGGACAAGATCCAAACTCCTTAATGAGGCCCAGAAGGCCTTGCATCAGGCAGATGCTGCGTGACGCTCACACCACATTTTATGCCGCTGTCTTCCTTGTGCAACACTCTTCAGCCTCGCTCCCTCTCGCACCAGGGTTTTTTATCTTGCCCTTCTCTGTGTCTGGAACTTAGTGTCCCCTTGTGTGACAGGCTAGACCCCTTTCTAATCCTTCAGTCTTACCTCAGAAGTCATCCCTTGGAGTAAACTCTGCCCAATCTGAAGTATCCCCTCCCACCCCTTGAGCTTCTCTCTCTCTCTCTTATCATCTTAATTACTAATAATATGCTTGTTTTTCTGTCTCTCCACTCAACTGTGGAGAGCTCCTGCTATACCTCCATGTTTAGCATAATGCCTGGCACATACTAGGAGCTTAATAAATATGTGTTGCATATATGAATGGTTATCACCACCCCTTGGAATCCCCGAGGGTGTGCACTTGTCTTTTTAGCCACTGGATTGCTGACACCTGGCACACTGACCAGCACATAGTAACTACTCAGCACGGGTCTGTTGAATGAAACAGTGCATGCATAGAGGCATGAATGAATGAATCAAGTGATTTTCCAGCCTCAGCATCTCCAATAGCTAAGACTGCCCCTTTCATCACAAATTGTGACTATGTCAGCCAGCTGGAGAAGGAGGAGCAACACCAGCAGTGTTCACAATCATCGGGTAAGACAGGAAGTCGGTGTGTCCTCACGATGAACTCTTTGGTGACAGGGAAAGCTTTTGCCCTTTTCCATCACTGCATTCCGGCTCTACCGCATCCAACCACATGGAGCAGCTCCCTCTCCAGCTGCTCTGGACGTACAGAGGAAGTGTAACTCTTATCACAGAGCAACTTTCGACATGTTTTCTCCAGAAGTGCCTTTGAACGAGTTGCTTCTGAGCAATCAGGGAATGTATTGACCCACATTTCTGGCCGGTTTCTTTTCCTCTTTATCACCTGGGACTGTCATTTGGACACTGTGATTCTTTCACAGACTGGAAACACCGAAAAGGGCAGAGAGTCAAAAAACTCTCAGTTGGAAGGTTTTACCTGCTACACATATTCCCACAGCTAATGCGGGGTAGATTGTTTTAAAAATAAATTGCTAGTGTCAAAGAAAAAGCTCAAATTAACCACAGACACACACGTATAGATCTAGATTCAATCCCTTACCAATTCATACTTGCTGATGTCGATCGGGGCTATTGAGACTCGTGTTTCTTTGTTTGATTTAATAGAAAGGCAGCATCTCGTGTGTAAGCATTTGTATTACACTCCTGTCGGTGCATGGTTTTGATCCTCTCAAAGCTCAATTCAGGTGTACTCTGGGGTTTCTTTGACTTAAAAGGAATTCTGGACTCGATTGTATTAAACTGTATAGCTATCGCTGGAATGGTATGATTTTCTCAGGTTTAATTCTCTGATTTCAGGCTCCACCTCCAAGAATTTTCTCTTCATCAAGAAGAACATCCAGTCCTAGACCTTCTGCACTGACAGGTACTTTCTGAGGATTAAAGTTAATGTTTAAAAAAGCAGAATTCTGTAGAGAAAATATGCTTTCTGGGTTCAACACATTAGTGATCCATCTGAACCTTTTTGAGTATAAAAATTGAATCAAATGTGTTTACTGGATCAGTGCTTCCAGTGTGAATGCTACCCACACATTTTAATATATCAAGCATGTGCGTGACTTATTAAAATATCTTACAGATGCAGTTGGATGAAAATGTTACATTTGAAATTTAATAACATTTAATTTACCAAGTACTTCTTCACTGTCCTGGCATAAAAGACCTCACATTCTGTTTGGTAGATTTAGCAATAGAACTTCAGTAATAGAACTAAATCTTCTAGATAATTTAGTCCTCTTATATCACTCTGTCCTCCTGGTAGAAATTGCATCTTTCATTGGGAAAGTTTTTTACTCGACTTGAAGACCAATCTATATGATAATAACGGTCTGCAGTTCTCAACATGACATACTCTTTCTGTGCCTCACCTGTGTTCTTTTAATTTATTCTGCTGGTGTTTTCTGAGTTGATCTGGTATTTTATTTCAAATGCACCACAGAAGATTGTGTTTCTTTAGACTCTGAAAATCAAGAGTAATTTTTTTGATGTTTAGCACAGCATCATGTATGCAAACAGGGAAGTTATTAGCATCTTACAGATTACAAATTAGGCACAGCTGGAAACTGTATCCATTTCCTTAGGCTAATTAAAATAGAGAAGCAATAATTTGCTAATAGTGCTGAACTTTGCCCACTGTTGAATAGGCGTAGAGTAGAATGATCTAGATCCTTTTTCTTCTTACTCTGTGTGTTACCTTTAGGATAGAGGAGGAGATTTTTATGGCCTGAAGTAACTCATGTGCCTCTAAAACCATGAAACATTTTAGGGTTGGAGAGTCAGGCTCTGTAAATTCTGTTATAAAGAACATTTGAGTCATTAGGTAAGGAAATATACGTGAATAAATATTAAAAGAATGTAAATATGCACAAACAAGGAAGTAACTACTTAAAGAAGTTGTCATCTTGCATTGAAAAAAAGCCAAAATAGAACTCTCATTTCCCTTCTTTGAAAAGACAGTCCGTAGTTGATTTGCTTTAGATGTTGAATTAACAAGGTCTTCTTTGGTTAGCCTTTAATAAAATGTTTGTATTGTATCTGTAAAATAGCCCATCCCATTGAATATTATTATCATACTTATTAATAATATTATCAAACATTTATTTTCTTGCA
Source organism: Anoura caudifer (assembly GCA_004027475.1). Classification (NCBI taxonomy): domain Eukaryota; kingdom Metazoa; phylum Chordata; class Mammalia; order Chiroptera; family Phyllostomidae; genus Anoura; species Anoura caudifer. The sequence continues at coordinate 33,067 of PVKU01003943.1, forward strand.
TAATGCTTGGCACATAGTAAGCATTAAACAAACAATGCATGAATTCATTGAGTTATATTAAATAAAATCAATTTTTAATATAAAAGATAGCACTAAGGATGTTTATAGCTAAATGCAAACAATATATCTAACATTAAAATCTGGTTAGTCTGTTTATTCTAGAAAACCTGCTTTTGAGAACAGTTGTATTTTGAACCCAAATATTACTCATTTTTTTCTACTACTTCAGTGTTATAGGTCAACTTTGCACATGTTTGGAGAATGAATTTTAGGAGCTTGAGTTAGGTTCCTGGATTCATGACCAAAGTATCAACTCCTTAATAGTTTAAGGAGTTGTTAAAACCTCAAAGTAATCCTGAATTTTTCCAGAAAAAAAAAGATTCTATATCCAAATAATTCTGGGTAATGTTGTCTATCATAGCTATCACCTAGTGAGTCATAATGCATTAGTATATTAAAGTTCCAAGTGCATGTATATTATATGTACACAATATATACATATATATGGTATATATGTGTGTATATGTATTTAACACAACATTTCTTAAAATACATTTGACTAGGCAAGCCTTTTTATAAGTAAGTCCCATTACTATCCCAAGGATCTAATGTTCTTTTCAGCATATTTTGGGCAATGCTGTCTTAGGGAGCTATTAATAATTTATAGTACTAGTGAAAGCAAGATGAAGGAAAAGTGAACAGGAAGATTTTTAACATTGGGAAAAATTGGCAGGGCGTGCCCTCGAGAAGGGAAAGAGAAGCAAATGTGTATCTGTGGGTGTGACGGAGACCAACCTCCCAGTTCACCAAGTGGCCGTCCGCCGCGACTTCGTAGCTGTCGACCAGTACGATATGTCCATGTTGGGGATCTTGTATGATGCAGGAATTATTGTCCCTGCTGATTCAGAAATGAAATTAATTTGACCCGAGGGGCTAAGAAGTTTAGAACAGTTTAATTTGTAACATAACTAGAATCTAAATGGAGATGAACGCAGTAAAAAAGACAGCTAGTATAGGGGGGTTAGGGGTGGAGGGATCGAGCAAAAAGGAGGAAGGACTCATGGACACGGATGACAGTGTGGTGATTGCTGGGGGAGGGGGTTATAAGGGGACTAAATGGTGATGGAAAAATACACAATGAAGATTAAAAATATCACAATGCTGGAGGAGGCCTTTAAAGGTTCTATTCCATTTCTACACCATTTTGGAAGTTATTTAAAACACACACACCCAATTACTATGTTGATAAATTCTCCCAATTTTTGTAACTGTTATGCCACTAAATTATTTATAATATCAAATCCAAATACTTTCTCTTACAACTTAAGCCTGTTCCTGCATGTCTTCCCTTTGTGTGCGTATTGATTTACTGCCACTTCATGGAATTTTGTTGTTTTCTATCTGAAAATGTAAGCCTTCCTCATTCCTGAAAAAGGGCTTATTGTAAAATGTGTTCTGAAACTAAATTTCTGTCGCAGAGAAATGGCAGCAGCACCTTCTTCATTTCTGACTGGAGGGTGTTCAGAGCCTCCCACACAAAACGAGAGACAATGATACCTAAGTGCCTATGAGCTGGGAAGACGATAAAGGGGTTTTCAGTAATGCATTTAAGGAAGAGCTGGGATTCTCTGTATTTGGCACCTGGAAACACAAAAGCAGTTTATGTGAGGCTAAGTTATTAACTTAATACCTGCCCAGGTAAATAAAGTTAGGCAGCATGTGGATTTTTCAATTCTCTTTCAAGTCAAGTCTCTGGTCAAAAAGGAGGGACCTTTGCTGGAATCAGGTGGTGCTTCCAGGGCAGGGAGAGCGGGCGCAGGGGCTCAGAAAGATTTCCAGAGCCAGACTCTGCTCCCAGAGCGCTCCTCAACGCCGGGAAGAATGCCATCACTACCTTCAGTTCAATAATTAACGTCGATGCTCCTAGGGCTTCTCTTAGAATAACAAGCACAGGCCACTGAAGACTTTCAAAGGATTTCATTTAAGACACTTCATTTCATGGCATATTAGGGTCTTGATGGGTATCTTCTGTCTGAGAGTGACACAAAGTGGAGATAGTTTTTGAAAAATTAGGGGAATTTTTATGACCTCCACAAAATAAGAGACCGTGGACTATTTGGCACAGTATTTTACTCAATCTTTGTGAATCACAAAAAGGAGATCAAAGTGTTCATGACCGGCACAGGCAGCACCTACCGGATGCGGCTCCAGTCGGGAGCCCGGGGACTAACTTGCACCTGATGTGGAAGATGCTTTGCCTTCAGAGCATCTCTGGAATTGTCTCCCATGGAGGCAGCTGCTTTCAAAAGGGATTTCAGTCTGGAATCCCAGCGGAATTCTAGGGAAATTCTGAAATGGAAGCCACTTCATGGACAGAAGGAAGCTCACCCTCTTCCCTGCAAGCAGCGTGCTCACTCTGTCGTCCTTTGCCGGGGCTGGGAGGACCGAGGTGCTGTGGCTGTGGCCGTGGCCGTGGCTGTGGCCGTGGCCGTGGCAGGCAGAGCTGTGTTCGCTGGGGTTTTTCTCAAGGGTTCTGTTTCTGCAAGTTTCTCCTTCAGAATCTCGCATGTGCTTTCCTTTGCATATGAAGGATATTTTACTTAGTATGTAAAGGGGACGGACAGTCATCAGATGTGGCATGTGCTAGATGTGGTTTCCTACCACTCATATTATCTACCATATCCTCACATGTATCCTTCATATCTTACATGTTAAAATTGATTTGAACAATATCCTTACACTGGTGACTTGATTTTTTCTGTTTTTCATCCCATTGTTCATGGATAGACAAGTGTCCATTCTGAAAGAGACCTCTGTGATCACGTGACTAGGGCACTATTTTTTTACCACTGCAATGAATTTATTTATTTCCCTCAGGTCACGTGATAGCTCATCAGAAGAGTGGCAGTTAGAATATGAATAGCTTGAAGTTATCTGCAGTCACAAACTGTTGGAGTGCTTATTCTGAACTGAAGAAACAGTCTTAGAATTAGCTGCTTGTCATACTCCAGCCGTGTTGGCATGTGAATTCTTACTCAGTATTCGTAGACCGAATTGATACATAATAGATATTGAATAATAGCTGACTTTAACCATGATTTTTGTGCATGTGTTTATTTAATATTCTAAATCATCTTTTAGCCATTTATTTTTCTGCATAAATTAATAAACTCACTTTCTGCATAAATTCATATATTTAACATCTTCACAATCGTAAAATTAAACTCTTTTTCATGGATACAAAAGCATCAACCACAGCCTTTTCTTGATTTAAATAAATTGCTTCTCAAAAGTTCATCCTGTCTGTGCTGGCCCACTTGGCAACACACAGCCACTTACCAGTAGAGGAACCAGCCTTCCTTGGGATGGAGGATAATACCCTTTACATGTTGGGAAGAGTCTATTTGCAAATGGGAAGATGAAAAGCAACCTCAGTGGCAGCTAGCTCTCTTTTGATACTTAAAATGTTGTCTAGGTTCATGTGAACCTTTTATGTATCTCAAATAAAGATAATAAGAAAACAAGTTTTTAATGAGAACTTTATATATTTGGTTCAAAAGTTTATAAAGGTATTTTTTTCCTGTTCAACAGTTTACTGTCTGACAGTAATATCACTAAGTCACCAGAAGGAGAGCAATGGCATCTCTGGGGTAGACGGGCCTCCTTGGTAGTTAACAATGAGATGTTCTGGAAGATGGAAAGGTTTGTTTTTCTTGTCCATTTGCATGGGTGTCCTGTATATCCACCAGAGATACAGCATTTATTGTTCAAATAAAATATATCTGGCCTGACATAAGAGGTTGGGATCATCTATCTTTTTATGACTGTCTTTATGAAGACATTTATGCATTCAGTAATAGAGATAGATAATTAAAGGTATATCGATTTCAGTAATATTTTATGGATTGTAATCAAGCTTTCAACCTTTATATCATTTCTGATTCTCAAAATCTTGCTTCTAAGTGTTCAAGATTGCTCATGAAATGGCCCACTTCTTCTCCTCTTTGCTTTTATGTTTTGCAAGTGCGGTCATTGACTTCTCTCCGCACCTCCTGGGCTCTCTCAGACCTCCTCTCCGTGACATCCTCAGCATCATCAGTGTCAAAACTGAGACGCACCATCTTGTGTTTAATTTGCTTTTACTCAGAGGTCATGAGCACTATTTCTGCTTTTAAGTCCTCTATGCCTTACCGTGATGTTCTCTCTCATTTTCACGTAAACTGGTGCGCGAGCTGAAGTAGATCCTGTTGTGTGGAAAGAGTCAATTAGTCCCCACTTTGATCCGATGAGATAGGCTCTGTCCCTGGATAGGATTTATGGGCACGTCAGTAAATTCTCTCACTGTATCCCAGTAAAATCCTCCCAGTTCAACAAGCTATTGGGCGTTTGGAAATCTCTTCTGGTTTTCTATATATGGCTTCTAGAGCCTGGCTTTCCAAACTTCCATGGTGTAAATTATCCCTTTTTAAATCTAAAATGTACTTGAGATGTTTCTGAAAAGCGTTCTTAATATAGACCATGTTTAATTGAAGATGGTGCTGGAGGTCAAATGCATTCTCCCAAATTGTTGTCAGGGACTGAAGCAGCAGGCAGTAACCTATCTTCCTCTCAGCTCAGCACCTATTAAAGCTACTACTGTATTTGTTGTAAAACTAGCCTGTTGGAGAGAAGCCATTCCTGACTGACATATCAATCATATATCCTACGGTTTTGACCTACGCTTTCCATGTAGTCATATCGTTGCAGTTTCCTTTTAAAAATTATCCAACACATCTATTTTTAACCCTCCCTCTCTTGAACCTCCCTAATGTACTTTGTGGACAAAAGCATAGAACAGCATACTTCCTTGTTTATAGAGACATTGTATTTATTCTCAAAGGTCATTTGTAAGTGAGGTGTTTGAAATGATATCGTTTCCTCCCCAAACAAGGCTGTGCTATTGTTGCTTAGTCTCCCTCAGTCGTCTTCAGGTTTTCATCCTTATAATTCGCCATAACACCTGCTGGGTACATAGTAGGTACTAAATAAAATTTGTGGCATGAATGACTGAATGTAATACTCATGCTGTGAAACTTAATCACGATGTAGAAAACCATTGCTATAAAATGTTTTCAGAGTTCTACTTTGGGATGATGCCAGTTGGTAGCTACCAATTTTTGTGCGACACCCTGGACTTCAGAGCTCTTACCAATTTCCCGCCCTAGAGAGCAGAAACGCCGTCGGCTCCGGTCCATCTGCCTGCCTGGGAGCCTCTCAGGCCCGGCATGGCCTGCTCTCGCCCCTCTTTCCTTCGGCTGGCGCCATCAATCGGTGAACTTTCCTGCTTCCTGGCCCTTTATGTGGTTTTGCCTACTTTTATTTGAACTGCTATTCCTGAAATAAGGGGAAAAGTATATTTCACGAGGGGTTTTCTTCTTCCTTCCTGCGCTAATAAGAAAGTAAAGTATATCAAATATTTAAAGATAAGGAAAACATCACCACAAAGCCCCTACACTCCCTTCTATATTTACTCTTTATATTTTCTTTTCTGGTTGTTTACAACAAGGATGTAGTGTTCTATATAAATTCTACAAGGCAGAGGTATTTCCACTCTCCAAGGACAATTAAAAGCGTTTTCTACTTAGAATATTTGTGGTCAGGCTGCCCCAGGCTCCAGAGCCCAGCAGTGGAAGGTCGAGACTTCATTGGTTTCAGACGGAGTGTATCAGGCGGCTTCGGCTAAATTGACACTGAGTGAAAACCACTCTGAAACTCAGTGACAGGCAACAATGAACATTTTTTTTTCTTGTTCCTGCACCTTAGATTTGGCTGAGGCTCAGCTGATTGACACTGGACTTGGCAGCAGACTGCTGATGAGGTTTAGATCTGCCTTCCATGTGTCTCATTCTTCTGGGGTCCCTGGGCCACGCCCGGCATGTCATTCTCATGCCTATGGCAGAGCTCAAGAGGACAAACCTCGATGCACAAGCACATCTGCAGCCTCTGCTTGTTGATATCCCATTGGCTAAAGAAAGTCACATGGCCCAGGCCCCAAGTCAATACCAGGAAGTAAACCCCCTATCTTGCCGGAGGAAATGCCCACCAAGGGTGCATACGAAGACGGGAGCAGAATCGAGAACAACAAAGCAGTCTCTCGTCTCGGACCAGATGGCACAGGTGTGCATGCCTCAGGGAGGCTTATGATTGGGCACTGTTCAAACCCGATGTTCTTTAAATAGCTGTTCAGCATTATTTTAGTGGAGGGAGAAATGGATGTCTATTGGAACAAAGTGCAAAGAAACATTTACTCAGAAATTTACTTTGGCTTGCCAAACCAGTGTTATTATTTTGAAAAACAAAAAAGACAAAAATAATGGAATATTAAGAGTGCATGTTCTGAGCCAAATTGCCCAGATTTAAATACCAGCTCTGCTCCTTACTAGCTGAGTGATGGCAGCAAAATCATTTAAACTCAGGTGAGATATAGTTATTATTGATATGGTTGCTGTTTTCTCTCTGGCTTCCTTTTTCTGTATGCCAAGCCAGATAACTTCTTAGGAGGCAAAGAATTTAAAATGTAGGCACTAAAAGAAATCGCACTTCAATGAACTTGCCTCACTCCACTTTTGGAATTTCAGCTGATGGCAACTGACTTTTTATCTGCCTACAACTTCAAATGTTCCTTGAAAATATACTCAGGAGAGTGAGGTCTTCAGTAGAGAGGGGTGTTTAACTTGAGGACATTATCAGCTTTCAGCAGAGGATGGATTTAACATTTGACCATTTATCTCAGTGCTCTTTTAGTCTCCTTACAGAGGGACCCCTCTCGTGGCTCTTGGCGCGACTTTCCTCTCAGTCTTGCTGTGATTCTCCTGGTCCCAGATAAGGGAAGAGAGCAGAGTTGGGTTGAGACACTGATCAGCCAGGTGGGTACTGACCGCCCACCCATGAGAGGTTTTGCAATATCACTGGTCAGAAACGGAAGTGCACTCTATTGAGCTGGAAGGTGCCTGGAGTGGGAGGCGAGATTGCAAAAGGCACATTTGAATAATGAAGCTGAATTCTCCTACAAGGAAAGAGAATTTGGTGAGCCTGGGACTTTAATTTGTGTGTGTGTGTGTGAGACGTGAAGGTGGGGGACCAGGGCTGAATTGTGAGGGACAAAAGAGGCCGGACTCACTTTCGGTGGAAGGCAGAGGAGGACCAGGGAGACTGCAGCGTGCTCTCCTCTAAAAGGTGGTCACGTAGTTAAATGGAGTTTGTTGAAAGCCGCACCAATTTCTTAAGCCCTTTCCAGTCACCTGTGTGTCTTTGTTTATGTGTCTTACTCTCCTCCTTTCCGTGGCCGTCCTGCTGATTTGACCATGGGCCCAGGGGAGAATGATGCTGTGGAAGGCGTGGCAGGTACACTATCAAACACCCACCAAACTGCTCTTGTGTTCTAGATAGTCTTCAATACGCTAAAGAGAAAAAATAAAAATAAACCATTCCTGTTTTCAGCAAACTAATGGTTTAATAGAAGAGTTTATCATGTAAGCCAGTTACTTCATACACCCCAACAAATTGATCATTTATTGAAGACTTAGCTCCCGGCTAGAGTATTCGTCTCTACTGCAATTCCTGCTAGGAAGGCCACCAGGAAGATGTGATCCCAGGTTTGGCCTGAGAGCTGGACCTGGGTGCTTGGAGGTTCCCCACCCCTCCTCTGTGCTTGGAATGTGCTCCGCTGGCCTTCCCTGCGCCAGAAGCTGCCCAAGGACCCAGCCTTGAGTTAGGGATTTGGTAATGAGACGGGATATGTGACTGAACCCTGTTAGGGCCTCTGTATAGACTTTCAAGGTACCAGCAGGTAGGTGTGGAAAAATGTCTCGTGGCCACCGAAGACAAGCTGGGCAAGTAAGTTCCCTTGCTTGTGGAACCTGTCACCCACCGATCTGGAGTGGTCAGCCCTTTCCTTGAGTCTCTCCCTGCCCTCCACATGTGGGGGTTGGTTTCAGGTTATACCCGGAAGCTCTCGAGGAGGTCGAAAAGCAGCAACTTCTTTCAGGTTCTGATAATTACCACCTAGACAATCCAGCCATACCTGGCCAGTCAGTGCCTTGACTTCTACGTCTCCTATGATCCTGTCCTTCTCATCACCCACTTTCAAGGTCACACCCTAAACCCTGTCTATGGGAAGAGTGGTCTCACCCCAAAATGTCAAGTTCAAGCATCCTGTGTGGAACCATCACTTCCTGCCTTTTAACTCACTTTTCTGGTATTCCCACTTCATTTGTCCTTGACCCTAGCAGGACCTTTAATCCATCGACCATCCCCCCCTTCCACTGCTCTCGCTTCTTTCTTCCCACGCTCAGCCATGTCCTCACTTCTCTCCTTGTCCAGCTTCGAGTCAGAGCAGACTTTAATCACTCTCTTGCGTACACCCCAACTCCCCTGCTTTTCTCTTACCTGAGCAAATTCTCACCCCGTTAAACGTAACTCTACTTCATTTCATGACTGGAAGCAAATAGCTGACTGTGGCCCAGGGAAATACCCGGCTGGGCCTATGGGTCTCTTTAGATTTATGACCACAGGTCTCGGGTGAGCACTCAGCCCTACGCGGCAAGCCCATGATGTTTCTCTAGTACATTCATTTTACCTTCTAGTACCTTCTCTCGGAGGTGACGATTTCACACTCCCTTCTCTCTTTCTAAACATCTAGCACTTCTTATCTCATCCTTATTTTCCGCTGATGACAGAAGTGCTCCGATGAGGTCTGCTCCCTCTTCCTGTCACCGAATCTGCCTACGTCTTTACTCCTTTCCAATTTCTCTCTAGTGTCCGTAGATGCACTCTCCCTGTTTCCCCCTGCAGCCAGCTCCTTCACCGTGCCTCTGGCTCCTCCATTCCCTCTATTTGCTGGCATTCTCTGCCACTGCAATGTCCCATGCGCTTCTTTGGTATTTTTTTCCTACTGCATCATTTGTAAGTGTGGTGTGATAGTTTTCATCTTTAAGAGAAAAACCCTTTCTTGACTCACTTTCCCTTTCTGCTATCACTATTTCTATGCCCCCTTGACAGTACAACTCCTTGAAAAAGTTGCCTGGGCTTGGTGTATCTATTTCTTTTCCTCTCATTTCTCTTTTTAAAAATGTACTTTAATGACTACTTTCCTTCATATTTGAAGTTACATTTGCATTTCACTTATATTTTAAATTATAATTCTATGTTTGATGTATGTACCTTAACTTTTACAAATCTTTTCTTAACAATACATATTTTTTACTAATCAAACATAGCTTAACTTTATGAAAAGAATTTCTATGTTATGTCTGTATTTCCAGCTTGCTTGGGGGAAGGGCATGCCTCATCAAACCACTTGATCAATCTCTTTGAAAAAGCTCTGTGCTGCTTCATCCTATGCGTGTGCCATGTTGAACGTTTTCCTTTTGTTGGGCATTTTGGCTGTTTCTACGTTTTTAGATAAACAATAAGGATGTTATGAATGTCCTTGTGCAAATTTAAGTTCATATGTGTGTAATTATTAGGTCAAAGACTATCTGCATTACATGTTAAAGCCCTTTAATATATGTTCCTGGGGCTTTGTTTAGAAGCCTTGTAGAAAAGAATTGGTCCAAGCCAAAGGGTCAGTGTGAGAACAGAAAATTGGGCTGTGCAATATCATCCTCTGTACGAGGTTCTCCTTACCCTTTCCCTGCATTCTCCCTCCTTTGGGACTAGTGCTCTTTGGAGAGAAGGCTGTGCTGTGATGAAGAATATTTCAAAGTTTTCTTTGTGGGCTCCTGGGAGCAAAAGGGGTTCCACTTTGTAGTCTTATTACATTGGTGATGTGAGGAAACTGTTGAAGCACGGTGAAGCAGGGTGAGTCTGGGCATTGATTCAGTGGCTAGAGCACCATTGGCTCAATTTAGGACCAGCACTTGGGGTGCAGACAGGGGAGGAGAAAGTGACTGGTGCCTGTCACCCATGTGGAAGCCTACACAGAACTGGGTGGGTTGTCTGGCCTTCCTTTGTTGAACAGAACCTGAGAACCTGATTGGTGAGAGGGGTGTCTGGGAGCTGAAGTTGATCTGTACAATAAAGAGCCTTTCCAGGGAGGGCAGGGGAGGGAACAGGGGAGAGATGGGCTGGAAGAGGCATGAGAGAGACCATGGGGAAGCTGTTCTGTTTGGAAAAGCTGCAGGAGAGATGGAGAAAGAAGGTAAGTTTTTCCGCATCTCCTGAATATTTCTAAGAGGCTGCAATAAAGATCTAAATTGCTTTAATTGTTCATCAATTGTTAGACTTTTGTGTTTTGGGGTGGGACATCAGACTGCGGCTGGCTTCCAGGCAGAGTAAATTGGCCCAGATTCATATACCATTATGATCAGAAATATTTATCCTGGTGACTTTAAATGGAGCAGAAGTTCAAGCGGTGGCTGTTTTCGTATTGTCTTTGGGACTTAATTGTACCTTCAGGTTGGTGAGATCTGGGGAAATGTGGGTATACTCACAACTACTGACATTTACAAACTGTTAAGAGAGATGTGGATATCGTACCAATGAAAGAGTATATTCTGTGTTTTCAATCTATATTATGTCCCAAGTCACAATATTTCTTTTAAATTGCATGTTTTATCCATTTTGATGAATACATGTATTTATGAACGCCAAGAAAAATAGCCGTGATTTTATAACAGGTTTTAATTAAAAGTCAGCTAATAGCACAATATTTAGAATTATGATCTACTTGACCAGGTAGAGTTCTGAAAGCTTGAGGAAAAATTAATAGGCTTAAAAAATAGCACTGAATAAACAGGCTGAGCCAAACACTTTATTATTTTACTGATGACAGTTAATTATAATTATATTTTTATAATTATATTTTTAAAAAGAAGTATCTTGATAAATGCTTATTTAATTTGCCTTCATGAGAATAAGACTTTTTTAAAAGTAGGAATGAAGATATATTAAATAAGTGATGTAGTGCATCAAGATTTGGTAGAAAACAATCAAAAGTGGGAATTTTGGAATTTCATAAATATATCCTGTTTTTTTGTGCCTCAGTGATATTATCTGTATTTGAAACAATGTGATGCACAGAAATGCCAGGCATGATGAGCGTTTTAAGTCCTGAATTACAGACCAGAGTGACTTGTTTTTTTCTGAGATGCAAATAAGAAGAGCAAGCCCTTGGGCCCTCCATCACCTTGTATGTCCAAATCACCTGAAGGAGCGGTGGAGAGTCTGCTTTTAATACCTGGGCACAACTCGTTTCTGAAATGTCACGATTGGAGATTTCATGGTGTCACTTAATGTGAAATAAAACACAAAGGGGTTCCAGGGGAAGCCTGTCTGTCTGTGGATGTGACGGCAGGCCTTGCCCAGCTGCGCGGTAGGTGCAGGCCAGGGCCTTCATGGTCCACCTCGTCACGCCGCCCCTGTCCACCACTCTCCACCGTTCCCTCTCAGAAATGCATGCTCCTGGATCCACCATTGGTTAAACTCAGCAGGTATTTATTATCGCTTTAAATTCTGCTTGGAAAGAGAGCATTAAACATACTTCATTCAAAAGTATATATGAGATTCTATGGAGGACTCTAACGAAATCGGGCACATGGGCCAGCCCTTCCAAGAATGCACAAATTAATTGGGAGACAAGATCTTGAAACATGAAAGAGTCAAATAATGAAAAATTTCATATGGTTGAGTGGGAAAATGATGTTATGTGTGAATGTTATTATAGGAGTCCAGTGTGGGGAGAGTATGTTCTGGTCGGAGGTGGTTATGAAAGGTTGATGCTATTTGACTCAAGTGCTAAAGCACGGGCGGGGTTCTGTCGGAAGTGGGGCAGGGAGTGGCTTTGCAGAGAAGGGGCACAATGCGTGAGCAGAGCTAGTGAGGCAGGCGTCTTCAGATGCCCAGAAGCAGCAGCTAGTGATAGAAATACATCTATGTTAATGTGCTTCTGAAATGCTTTTACAGCAGATGTTGCGCTCTTGAGTTTGTTTTTTATTCACTAGTGATCACAAGGGTGGGAATGACATGCCAGAAGGAAAGTGAGGTGACCCCAATAACGTGGAGAGCGGTTTTCTGGCAGTTTGGAGGTCTGAATGTTCGTCCCCATGCTTCACTTTCGTTGTAGCGACTTAAGACGCATCATCTTATTTCTCCTCATCGGTTAGATGACGTTGTCAGGCAGGATGCTTTTGAGGTCCCTTCGGGCTCTGGGATTTTATGACTTGGCTTATAGTAGGCCGTGGAAAGGGGTTTCTGGCCCAAAGAATCATTAGTCACCTTTTACTTCGCGCTGCTCAGGTGACCTCTTATTATGTGAGATTGAGAAAGAACAGTCCATCTCACCCTCCAGACGGGTGGTAGCTGCCCTAGAGGCCCTAGAGGACATTGCGTTTCGCCCTTTCGGCCTAACTGGACTGTTAAGTTTAGCAAGCTGATGTCAGATTTCCCTTTCGGTTACTCTGCAAGAGGAATGAGGTTACTTTTACTCTCTTTATAAGAGAACCCTTTGAGAATAAAACAGCTTTAATGTTTCATAGGGTCAAACAATTTTGAAAAGCCTGGAGTGCATTATTCTTATCACGGCTTAGCAGGTGTCCCAGAATCAGAAGACTCTCTAAATATTTAATATGAAGCTAGAGAAGACTGCTTTGTTTTTTCCTCTTGGACCAGTGACATCCTTAGTGTTTATTAAGAAATGTATGTGTATTCAGATTTATAAAGCTTTATTACCTAAATTTGGTTCTACTGTCAGCATCAGAGATGTTTATTGATTGCCCACTGTTTCTCTGGCATTGCATTATGCATTAGGGATCCTGCGTATTAAGGTCTTTTTTCTCAAGGACTCTGAAATCATTCTTTTTAGGTTAGAAATAGCAACTGGAACCGTGGGGTAATAGTAAAACCAATGACCCAATAGGTCATTGCCAGGTTTATATTCTTCTATCATCATTTGATATATTGTATTCATCCACATATATACAATTATCTCATTTTTATATTCAATTTATTCTCCTGTTATTTAAATGTGGCAGCTGTAACTAATTTGGATATCAACCACCTGCTGTGTTGTACACATCTCTAGAAAGCTTTATCCTACAATCTGGAATATATCTAAAAATATGCAGAAGTAACTATATCATCATTAACCTGTCATATACAGTGACAACCTGACAGAAATGTAAAATGAAAGCAAAGTAATGAATTGTGAGCCTGCAGCCCTAAATTAGTCCCTAATTCTGCATCTGACCTAGGAGGTCGACTAGGAGGCAGGCAGGGAAGAAGCTGGTCATAATTTCCGTTGCATACGTCTTTGTGTAGCCACACGAAGTGTGGGTTGTGATGACATTGTGCCTTGTCAGTGAGCAGCCTCCATCAGAACGAGGACGAACACCTAGGGATGTGCTTCTTCCTCTGTGGAGGGTGCAGTGTGGAAACGAATGAGTCGTATGTCCTCTGTTATGTGTATACAGGGGACATAAGTGTAAGTATCAAGGCTATCTTTAAAACCAGTGACACTAGAGTTAAAAGAAATCATTCTCCTGCGGCCCGATGATGCGTATGCCACCAGCCAGATTCAACTGCCCTTTATTTTCTATGGTTCTTATATCCTTATTGAAATCACTCGCTTTGGGGCTTTCAACACTGTTAGCCATTCTTTTTTTTTAAAATAAAGTTTCTCCCTTTCTTAAAATAAACAAACCCTCATTAATAACATTAGAAAATATGGGTGAAAAGCTAAAATAAGATACTGACCCATAATGTTGCCACTCAGGGCAAGTGGCACTCTTAACAGTGCAGTGTGTAGCCAGGTCTTGTCTTTCCAAGCTCACGTATTTAAAAAGGGGATCGTGCTATGCATGCTGTTTGAAACTACTTTTCTCATTAAACATATTATTTACCATTTTTTGTTATCAAATATTGATAATTGGTATAAACAACCACAAGTCAGATCTGTGCAAAAAAGGATATTTCATAACTTTATGGGTTCTCCTTGATTCTAAACCTCTTCCTTTCCTTTCCCTCCCTCCCTTCCTTCCTCCCTTCCTTCCCAGCATCAAAAACTTACTGAGTAGTCAAGTTATTCTTAATGAGTCTTCAAGTTATTCTTGCCTGTTCCAATGTAAAGCCCAGGCTCTTTTTGGCAGTCAGTCTAAGTACTACAAAGTCAGGTACCAGTCAGAGTTTGCTTTCCGAATCTCTTTCCCTTCTAAAGGGCTCTTCCCACCTTGTTCATTCTCACTCTGCTTTCAGGCGCTTGTGCTCCTCCGAGGGGTCAGGAAGGATGTGGAGTCTGTGAAAGTTAGGTGAGGAATGGGTGGTGGGTGGGCTGTGCATTTCACCCACTGGTCCCTTTCTGTTGCTCTTGTCACGCGTGTCTTTGCCCGGTTTGGCCCCTGGCACAGGGGATGGCTGCTGCCATCATGGCCCAGGGTGAGCAGCGTGGGGGTGGGGGCCTCCACTGAGGTTCCCACCGAATGGTTCTTATCCTCTTGTGGTCTCTGTGAAGCTGCTGGTTACTCTTTTGGCAGTGATGGACCTGCTGGGATTTTAGAGCACGTGACAGAGTATGAGGGGCAAGCTGGGTCCCCATGAAGCTACAGCAAAAGGCTCGTGACACGCAGTGGAGAGAGGAGTATGCAGGAACACGAAGTCAGCAGAGGACATTAGGAGATCAGGGCTGCTCTCAAGGAGAGGCAAGGCCGTGCGTGACGCTGTGTTGGAGAAGGGGGTGCGTGGAGGAGCTGTCGAGTTCCGAGACATTTTCTGGGTCCTTACTGATGGTGGGAGGGTGGGGGAGGGGCATACTTGCTAGGATCGGACAGGCCTCAGAGACTTTCTTGTGAATTCTGCTGAAAGAGATGACAGATATGGAGTCCAGGAAAGAGGGTTCTACCGAATTTGATGAAAACTCCTCGTGCTCAGGCAAAACTGATGCTTTATGAAAACTTTCTGTGATTTTAAAACATCATACTGATGATAAACATGACCTTTTGTCTTCTGAAGGACCTCCCCAATGGGCCACAGAAGCAATATTACTGCTTAATTCAACTATTTACGAAGGCTATTAAAATTTCAGTACTTTTAATAAAGAAGTGAAATGTAATATCTTTAATAAACATTTATTGAGGGTGATGGTAGTTTACATTAAGAATTATGCAAGAATGAAATTTATGGTTCTTGTCTCTTTATCAATAACATTATGGTTATTTTATCACCATGGATTGGCACAGTGTTTTAGGAGGTATCACGGTATTCATTTTATAGATGAAGGGTCTAAGGTTCACAGAAGTTCGATGTTATCGTCAAGATTTGAAATTAACTGTATTTTGGGTCCAGGCCCTTACAATAGGGCATGGGTTCATGCTTGTTTTCATACAAATGACCTCATATGCATAGATAAAGATTTAGTTGATTTTATTAATACTCCTCGAAGCTCCCAGAATGTCAGCATTCATTCCAGCCAGCAAAACTCGCTGTAAACTTATGGTGGAGTTATTAATATATCTCACTGCTCCTCAAAATCCACATGTCCTGCTGTCCTGCAAATGAGCAGGTTGAAGGAACATGAACTCTTGTTCACTACAAATCACTGCTAGGAAAGCAAACTGCCGTGAAGACTTGACCAAAAGGAACTTGAAATAAAGAATGCAGCACGTAGACCTCTTTGGATTTTTGGCATGATTTTTCTTAAGTTTACCTTGATTTCTTTGACTAACATTTCCATATTTGATATGTGCAAAAAACATATGTAATGTGCATATGAACTATGTCAGCAGATTCTCAAAACCAGCCTGCTCCTCCACCCCTGAGGCTGGTAAGGCTGAGGCCCACCGGGGTGGGGCGGGGCGGGGAGGCCCTAGCCTTCCTCTTACCTTCCACACAGAGGAAGATGCCACCGTGAATTGGCGTTTATCTAACTTCCTAGCTTTACAGACAATGCATCCCCCCAAAATACAGTGTTTATTTCTTCACGTTTCTGAATGTCACAAAAATGGTAATAATATAATGTCTGGTTTCATGTGTCCCATTTTTCCTACATTATTTTTATAGATTTGCTTATGTTTCTTCCTTTTGATGGTTTGTTTCAAATGCAGTAGATAATTTGCCTCATATTTCCTTTATTTATTTGCTTATCTTTCTAATCTATTTTATTTTTGTCACAGCTCATATGTATATGACAAATTTGTATATAATTTTCAGTATAGATGAAAAATGTGTATATATTTCAAGTGTACAGTATGATTTAATGTATGTACACATTGTAAAATGATTAATTAATGGAAAATGTACATGCTTTAGAAAAGAATATTTTCAATGTTTTTCCATTTAAATTGATTTTTGCTCAAGTCACTCTTAATTGAATTAAGTTCCTTTTTAGTCCAAGTTTCTAAGAGTGTATTTTTAAAAAAATTCTGAGTAGTTTTGAAATTTATCAAATCATTTTCTGTATGTATTAAGAAGACAAAATGGTTTTCTTCTTTTAGTACGTAACTGTGATATCTTACATCTATAGCTCTTCTAAAGTTAAACTTCCTCCCATTTCTGGACAAAAACTGATTGGGTCTAATGTATTATTTTTGAAATACTAGTAGGTATTCAGCCTCCCCACATTCTCTTTAGTAATTTTTCTACTGTGTTCATTTGTGAGGTTGGGCTAAAATTTTTCTCTTTCTGTCTTTGCCTGGCTTTGGTATTAGGGTTATACGAATCTTAACAAATGAGTTATCTAAGTATTACCTCTTTTTCTATTCTATGGAAGAGTTCATAATATTTTAGAGTAGTTTGTTCTTTGAAAATTTAATATTATTCATTGGTTAAACTTTCTGGGCCTGCCAGATTTCTTCGTATGAAAGAAATTTAACTTCTTTTTCAATTTCTTTATAATTAGGGAACTATTAAGGCTTTTTAAAATTTATTCTTGAGTCAGCTTTTGCTGTTAATATTTTCTCGAAATTCAGTCATTTCATGTAAGTTTTCACATTTGTTAGGGTAATATTTTATAATGTTTTTATCCTTTTCTTTCTAGCATCTCTGTGGTCAATTGTTTTCATTTCTCATATTGTTTGTCTTTTTAATTTTTATGAATTGTGTCATTGAAATTTATCTATTTTGTAGTCTTTTCAAATGATTAATTTTAAACTTTCTATTTGAAAAGTAGCTATAATAGCACAGAGAACATTTGAGTTATCATTCATTATCCCCCCCACAAATGCAAACACAAACAATTACTTTTTTCAGAACCATCTGAAAGAAGGTTGCGTATACAGTATTTATTTAATTCTTAAAAACATTGGTGTGACTTTCCTAGGAACAAGGGTATTCTCTTCCCATGGCCACAGTGTAGAATACGATTCAGGAGATTTTGTAGAATTCTTTATTTAATCTGTAGTCCACATTCCATCTGTAGAACCTCAAAAATTGGCTATTATATTTTTATTCTATAATTTCTATTTTTTTTTTGCAGTTTAGTCATGTTGCTTATTTGCTTCTAAAAACAGCCTTATTAAGTTATGGTTTAGATGCCATACACTTCATCCCCTATGCATGCGCAGTGTGATGATTTTTAGGAAACGTATCATGTTGTGGGGTGATCAGCGCGATCCAGGTTTCGAACATTTCCGTTAACTCCAAAGGGTCCTGGCCTCTCTTGCCTCACCCCGGGCCTGGCCCTACCAGAGGATGCTTTAACTCATTCTGGACTTCTTCACTGACCGTGGGCATCAGGCTCATCTTGCTTCTCATGCCAGTGGCCCCAAGACACAGCTTCCTGGGACTCCTTTAATCCCTTCCCAGGTTCCTGCCTTAGCGCAGGGTCTCAAGTTCACTTCCCCTCTCAAGCCAGAGACCTAAAAGCTCAGTTTCCTGATGTCACTGACATATAAGCATCTAACATTCTTGCACGACATGGCCTTCGGATTGCTTATAGCTCATTTCCATTCAGCTCATGTTGTCTTTGTGGTTCTTTGTTTGAGATTCCCTTATGTTTCCATAAACCATCAGTATGTTGAACAATATGTTATTTACCTAGGATTTAATTTTATTATAATGAGAGAAGCCCTCAAAATATGCAGCCAATAGCATGTTTGCAATGGTGATACCTACCTTCTCCAAAGAACGTTATTTTCATATTTCATTTAACTAGAAAAATATACCTCAACGTTTTAAAAACCAGAATTTATTTTTTCCCCAGAATGATTAGTAGATTTAAAATGTAGACAAAAGGCCAAGCAATAAATATTTGCCGAGTGATTGGTTTGACCTTAAATAATAGAACAAATTTTATTTGCACTCATTCATTGGTCCTCAAAATAGTCCTCTTTAGTGCTTGGTGATTTTCCTCCTTGCTTGTGATTAAGCCCCTGCTAAGCAGGGGCACCTGGGCATGCTCGCCGCATGCTGATTTGCTTTCTTAAGGTACTTTGCTCACAAGCAGGGTTTATGGATGTGGTATATGCTCTGAAGCCCAAGAAAAATGAAATGTGAAGACTTCCTTATAAGGTAGAGCAGAGTTACAATTTCACCCTCAACCTATGGTGAATAAATACTCTAATTATTAAACGTTCTACTTCAGTGATAATACAAATGAAAAACCGTTGAATTAATTAAGAAACCAAACTATTTTTGCTGGAATATCTAAACTTTTGCTAGAGCAAACCAGGGGAGAGAAACTTAAAATGAACTTTTATCATTTAAAGAGGAAAAGCAGGCTCACTTGGCCCAAGCTCGTTCCTTTTAAAAACGTTGACTGTCTGTGGGCCTCAGTGTCTGTCCCTTTAGAAAGAGGCATTGGACCGGAGGGTGTCTCAGGTGACCGGCGAGGCGTCGGGAAAGGGCACGCGTAGCCGGAGACAAACAGGCCCGGCTGGAGGCAGAGCTCCGCGCCCGGGGGAGTGAGCTTGTGCTGGTTACCCAGCACGGCCAGCCCGAGCCTCACCGCGAGACGGTGCGGGTGGTAACAGCCTGACCTTATTAGAGTGCTTTGAGGATTAAGTGAAATACCGCATAAAAAGTGCTGAGCAGAGTGGCTGATACAGTGTAGATGTCCAATAAATATTTATTCAATATTATCATTGTTGTCCTCTTGGTTCAGGGAAGTTACGCCTGGTGGGTTATAGGCCCGGAGCCTCACGCTTCCTAGGAGGCAGCGCTCTGCATCTGATCTTTGAACGGGAGAACTAAGATGCCTCATACCAATTTTCTGGAGTAGCTGGAATTTGAATATTTCATTAATGATGTTAGGTTGCAACCACCCTATGGAAAAGCACTTTCCATAGCTTAACTGTTGGGAGGGTTAACTGCCGCTAGAACTGAGCGAGAGCAATTATTGTACTTCAGAGGGAAATTTAAACGCTTTGGTCAGCATTGTTTCCTTATGCAGGCCTAACCGGATGTTGGTTTTAAGTGACTGAGATAACCAGCTGTATTCCAATCATACTCTTCATCTGATTGAAGTTTAAAGACTGTGCCCCTCATTGTGCTCTCCTGAGTGTTTGTTTGGAGGACCACACCCAGTGTCAGGCGAGCCAGGCCTGCTGTTCATTTCCCAGCACCACTCAGGGGCTGGGACAGAGCCGTTGGTTCAGCTCAGTCACTCACATTCATTTCAGATCTCCGAGAAGCTTGATAGAAATGTTTCAGAAAAATGTGACAGGAAAAGGTTTAGAATACCGATTCTGATAACTCTGGGACTTGGATAGAGAGTGGTTCTCTCCTAAAAGGGTTGGTAAATGCAAAAATGATTTTTATATATAAAATTTATATATTGTGTATGTGAGGTCTGTCTAGAAGGTATCCAGCCATGTACTATGAAAAATAGAGACATTTATTGAAGATATAAGGTAGAAGAAACGTTGTACACAGGACAATGATGCCTCAGTCCCCTCCGTGGGAGGCAGGCAGCGTGGGACCTCACACAGTTCTCCCAATCACCATCAACTGCCCTGTTGTGTTTTTCTGAATCTAATGGATGGTCTGAAATCTCTTCCCTTTCAAAGGTGATTTTTGTTTTGGGAAAAGCTAGAAGTTACAGGGCACCAAATCTGGGCTGTAGGGGGTACTGAGTCACCCGAGAAATTTGATGTTTAACCAAAAATCTCTGCATGAGACTTGATGCATGAGTGGGGTGCTACTGTGATGAAGCTGCCAGTCACCAGCTGGTCACAGCTGCAGCCTTTGGATCATCCAAATGGTTTCTGCAGAGGAAGGTTCAAGCTCAACGCAAAGTTCGATGCAGGTTCTTGCTCTACGTGCTCAGTCATTTGGAATGCAACGGCCACACAGTACACGTGCTCACTCAGTAGCGTCTCCCACCCCCACTGACTAGTGCAGTGAAGTTGTCATTGTTCACACATGTGCATTCCAGCCCACTCTCCTTGGCTGCCAGGTTACACTGATGTCATGCAAACTGTCCTTATTATATTAATAGTGGCTGGACTTTTTTCAGACAGACCTCAATATATAAAATACATGATATTAATATGTATATTGAATATAAATAGATAAAAGATTTATATATAATTATATTATGTTACATTATATTACATAGTATTTTCTATATATAAGTCTGTATATGTGTGTGTGTATGTATGTATGTATGTGTCTATTTCTCCATTGGGCACAGGAAGCTGTTTTTCAAACAATCAGCTTTAAGTTATTGGGGGCCTTGCGATTGCCAGGTAATTGACTTCACTTGTGGGCCAAGCCAAATTGCATTAATTGAGTTGTTCACAAATAATAGTCTCAAGCACCACTGCATCATGTGAATAATTACCTCAGGTACACAATACTATAATTAAGACTCTAGTTTTAAGTCATACTTAACCAATTTGTTCTTCTTGCTAAGTGAGGCATCTCAAGTGGCTTAAACGCAGCAGCTGACACTGCAGGGTGGTTGCTGTAGGGTGGAAAAGAAGAACCATTTTGCTGGTCCGTAGAGTGACCCCTGAGCATAGCCTTAAAAGACAGGCAGATCAAGCACCTTAGTGAGGTGCAGGACGATGCGTCGGCAGGGGCAAAACTGAGCCCTGTAACTGAGCGGCCTCCGAAGCCAGTTCCTGAAAAGTACCATGAGCTGCTATTTTTGCCCCAGATTCTGATGGCTTTTAAAACCCCCAGTGGATCTGGGACATTTTTGCACACAGACCCCGATGATTTTTTTTGATGGTAAAAGAGGCATATTCCCTGGTGGGGGTCCCTGTCCTCCCTGCTTTGGCTTCTCTCTCTGTGCTGCACAGCGTGTGGTGGACTGGACGGAGCAGCCGGGCTGTCACCGGGCTCCTTCACCGACCAGCGGAGTGACGTGGGTGAGTGATGTAGTTCTTGTAGTCTTGGCTCCTTATGTGGAAAAGGGGATTATTAGGATAGTTTTTTTTTTTAAACAGTTGAGGTAATTGGGACTCATACGAGAACAGTATAAAATAATGGATGTGAAACATTTTATGCAAATAATGGCTTTTAAATGCTATACCATAATTTTATCTGTTTGTCCAATTAATTAACTTCTCTGCCCACTGCCAGGCCACCACCCCTTTGACTTTGGCCCTCTGACTCCGATCCCGCTTCTGTCCTGTCAGCCTGTCAGCCTGTCAGCCCGTCAGCCTGTCAGCCCGTCAGCCTGTCAGCCTGTCAGCCCGTCAGCCTGTCAGCCCAGGATAGACTCCCTGTCCCGAGTTACATGTGGTGTGAGGAATGAGCCAAGGTTTTTGTTTGTTTGTTTGTTTTTAATAGATACACAGTTATTCCAGAACTAGGTATTGAAAATACTGTCCTTCTCCCATAGAACGTCCTTGGTAGCTGTAAGCAATCAATGGATCGTATCGATGTGGGTCTGTTTCTGCCCTTAGTGTGCCCACCCTCGTGTCCACACCACGCTGCCTTGACCACTGTAGTTTAAGAAAGCCTTCAACTCAGACTGTATGTCCTCTAAATTTGTTTTTCTTTGATAAGATTGTTTTAATTATTCCAGATCCTTTGGGTAATACATAGTTTAGAAGTGACTTGCTGATTTCTCCCAAATGCCTATTGAAAGTTTTAATGCAATTGCATTTCATTATAGATCAGTTTGGGGGAAAATTGCTATCTGAACAGTATTGAGTCTTTTAATCAATAAATATGGTATCTCCATTTTCAAAGGTGTTTTAAAACTTTTTTTCAGTAATGTTTTTAGTTTTTATTGTACAGGTCTGAATACCATTTATTAATTATTTTACTTTTATTCCATTTTTTTAGTATTGCATTTTATTGTGGATGGAAATTTAAAAAGTTGTTGAACCAATTTCAGGTTGTTGCTAATAATAAAAACAGCTAATTTTTATGTTTTGATTTACTATTCTGTGACCTTGATAAATCCACATTTTTTTAAAGCTTTCTTGTAGATTCCTTAATATTGTCTATCTGTAGTACCTTGCTGTTATTTAAAAAATTGTGTCTTTTATTTACTTTTTTTCTGTTATTGCACTCACTAGGACCTTTAGTAAAATATTGAATATAAATGGGGAGATACAGATGCCTGTTTTTTCCTTCTCATATTAGTCTAAAAGCATTCTAGTTGAATAGAATTAGCTGTAGGTTTTTTCACAAATGCTCTTCATTTCGCTGAGAAAGTTCCCTTTCATTCTTTGCTAAGAATTTTTAGTGGGAATGGATATTGTATTGTGCTGGATTCGGTTTGCTAATATTTTTGTTAAAGATACTTGCATCCATTTTAATGAAGGATGTTGGGTTGTAGTTTTCTTCTGTTATCTTGTCTTTATCAAAGTCATAATGGCCTAATTAAATGAATTAGAATTTCTTTCTCCTCGTCTATGTTCTGAATCATTTTTGTGCTGGATTGGTATTATTTCTTGCTTACGCGTTTGGCAGACTTCATCAGTGAAGTTGTGTGGGCCTGATCCTTCCTGGCCACTCCCTGTTTTGCTCTCTGTCAGCCAGCTTTTCTCAGTTCCTGAAAGACGTACCTTCGCGACTCCCTGCGACCACCCTGTTATATGCTTCCAAGTACATCGTGTCTCTCCCTGGCCCCTATCATGTTGATCACTCGTTATTTGTTTGATCGTTTCTCCCCTAGTGTGTGGGCTCCACACCTCAGGACCTGTGTCTGCTTTGTTCACCATCCTATCAACAATCTCAGGACACCAAGCACACATTTGCTCTCCATAAAATTTCTGTATAAATGAATGCAAAAAACCCCACAAAAAACCAAACAAGCCACTTTTGTACTTATTTGTCTTACTGCATTTATGTAGTGTTTCTGATTCACTATGTGACTACTAAGGTCAGAGAAAACCGCAGTATTGCACAGTCAGGCTTGTCTGAAGGTTATCACTGTGTGCAGTACAGTAAACTCTGCATTGCCTGCTGGTTGCAGAGGGTCTCCCCTTCCCAAGCCCAGCCCTTTAACCTTTCCCATCTCTTTCTGATGTTTTATAACTCTCACGTGGAGTTGGGCAGGAACTTACGGAATAGTGGAAATAACTCCCACTATTTGGAGACTTCTGCCAGGTATTTCTCGACAATTCTCCTTGATGTCTTTATTCTCTTTAGACACAGTTCAATTTTAATTCTGTTCAATATGGAGATTTCTCCCTTTAAGGCTTAGCATATGCTATTATCTACTCAACAGCTAAAGTGTGCAGACACTGGCACCAGCAAATTCCACTTATTAGCTGTGTGACCTTTAGCCAGTTTCCAAACCTTCTACAGTCGTCTCACCTGTAAGGTGGTGTGAATGATAGCACCAACTACACAGAGTGTAAAGTGCTTAGAAGAATGTTTGACACTTATGAGATACTTAATACATGTTGGCTTACACTTAAAATTGGGGTCTCTAGTTAGTTTCTCTTGCAATGCCTTACAGTTCCTCTCCCCCACTCCCTAATTATAGGACCTAGTTGTCACTTAATTAAACAGAATTAGAAATCTTCAGGGACAGGAATCCATATCTTCATCCCTCAATTAGATTACATATTTTTTGAAAGTAGGGACCATGTCCTATCATAGTGCCTAGTATATAAAGAGTTCTCTCTCTCTCTCTCTCTCTCTCTATATATATATATATATATATATATATATATATATATATATATATATAATTTGTTAATGGGTATCTTTAGAAATATTATCTAACTTCTACTTTTCACTCAAACTTTCCCTCAATAACTTTAATGTAGTGTATTCTATCCCATCAGAAACCCCCAAATTAGTTGAAATTAGAGTAGGCTAAGGTCAGGGGGTCAGACCTTTTTAACTAGCACTAATTAAAGCAATTATTTACCACTAATAAGCAAAGAAAACATGGATGAAGCTGATTCTGGACCTGTGGGCTCTTTAAGATCTTCTTGCTGAAATACCACATATTAAAACGTTTAAAATATCAAGGATCAGGAGACTGCCTTGCTTCGTTTGGCATCAAAGCAAGGCCAAACAAAACAAAAAGAAACACAGATAAGAGAGATTCCGGCTTCAAATGGAATCGGCTGGGGTTACGAACCAGCCACACAGCACACAGCAGTTGAGTAGAGGTGAACAAAAACTAGGTCAATCGATTGAACTATTTTAACAGGGTAGTCAGAGTGTAAAAGAAAAAAGAAAGAACTGAAGTTGGTGTACTGGCATCTGTTGGACAGGAAGCTGAAGTCAAGTGGGCCTTTTTGGTCATTAAGTTGATTCACATTGGACAAATTTGGAAATTTTTCTGTGCCTCTAATTGGTTGGTGTCATACAGCTAGGACCTACCTTACTTTTATGGCCACTTTTCACTCCTCTCCCCAGCGGGAAGCCCGAGAGAGGAAGAATAAAGAGGTTTTGCTCGGTGTGCTCTGGTTTTTGAATCTTTAGTTCTCCGTAGGGGAACAGCGCTGGTCGAGAAACAAGGGGACTTGTGGAGCCAAAGAGAGGGACATTGCATCCCTCAGAATCACACCTCCCTCTGCTGCTTTAATCAGGGAGAAGAGCTTGTGGGGGAGGAAAACATTTTCCTCTGCCTTTCTAGGTTCTTTCTGCCGGCCTAACAATTAAATCAATATGCAACAGATTAATAAGAGAAAATATCCAAATTAATTACATGCACATGTATGGGAATCCCACACACACGAGAGAGTCAGAGATCCCCACGCATGTGAGAAGCTCAGAGACAGAAAGGGAAAGTGGGATATATGTGTCATCCTGAGCCATGGAATGAGGTAAGGCACCCGGGGGCTTCAGAGGAGCGGAGAGTAATTTGCAGAATTATAAGAACAGATGTTCAGTAATTAGATGTTTGCCCTGCCATATAGATAGATCACAAAATGTTATTCCTGGTGATGACTCTTATTATGGGCAAGGACTCTAATTTAAATTCTTGAAGGGAGAGGCAAGGTCTCTATTGCCTTCAGCTCCAAATAATCCGCGTGCAAAAGTGGGGAGGCTGTTCTGAACCCTTTCAGCTCTTGGGAGATGAGAACAATTTTCCACCTTCTGTTTTCCCTTGCATGTTATTTATCATGTATTCTTCCTGAGATTAAGAAGAAAAATTCCATTTTTTCTTGCAACTCAAATCTGAAAAGTGACTTTTATTTTTTAAATTTTTCTTCAACTCTCTTTCTATGACTTACATGAGTTCTGTGCTTCTTTAAAAGAATAACCCTACATCCTCTCCCCATGGCCATTCAATTTTCCCTTCCACTCTATTTAAACATATTCTCAAGAATGTGATAAGGATGGTCAAAAAGTAAAACTGTAATCGCTAACTTCAAGTAAATCATGGAAGATTAACTTTATCTTTCTGTAAAAAATGGAATGGTGTTCGAAATGGGCAATTTGAATATTTTCAGGAAAAGAGGACTCTCGCCTTCCTTGATTGCTTTAAACCAATTGGAGAGATAAAAAGCATCGAACACTCGCTCCCCCAGCTCTTCTCCTCCCAGGCACGCTCTCCTTTCTAAAGCACACACTGACAACATAATGAACACACAGCACAGCTGTCAAAGGAAGTGTCTGAGCTCCTGTGAAATTACCGGCCGCTGCAGGAGTGACTTAAGCATGCCATTAGCTCTTGCTGCATTTAGAACAAACAAGCCACCTGCCCTTAGGTGTTATCTGATCGTTTGAATAGACTGCTCTGTAGCCCCACGTGGTAGACTGCAAACGTTCTCTGGTACAATTCTGCTCCAAGAAATGCAGCTTCAGCACCTCACAACTCCTTCCCTCCGGGCTTTCCTCTCTGACTCAGCCTTTGCTTAGGTTATGCAGACAGTCACCTCTGTCCCCTGCGTGAAAGGAAGCCTCATTTTTGTGATTGCCGTTATCTGAACCCTAGTCCGGGGCTGCTGGATCTTTGAGCTGTGCTAGTTTGACTTTAAACTTGTGTGCCCTCTGACCCCGAAAACAAATTGTTTGGACATGAGTCCACATCACAACTAAGAGTCCTTTGCTCTCAGACATGGACTGAATTTCAGAAATGTCCCGCAATGGCATCGACAATCTGAAACAGGTAAATGAACCAGGGCACTGTGGCTGCATGGCCACAGCGATGATCTCCTCAGCAGGGAAGACCCCTTTAGGTTTGTGTCCTCGGGAGCACTGCCCCGGCCTTTCTGCGCTCTTGGCCAGCCCCCTGGTTCAAGGGCACTAAGTCCTGCCTGCCTCGGCCAGGGTCCCGACAGGAAACCAATGGCACGCTGAAAGGGTGTAGATGGAGGGGAGCTTGAGAACGTGTTTTTTTGCTAAGGTGTGGGAAACTATCAGCATCATGTGGTACCTCAGATACTGGTGTGGCTACTGTTACCACCCCTGGGGCTGAAGGAATAAGGAGAGAGAAGGTCTTGGACCTCAGAGGGAGGCAGGTGGGCGTGGGGCTGGGTTGTGGACAGGACAGGAGCTGTGGCCTTGGAACAGAGCAGGTCATGGATATCCTGAGGTAGCCGTTCAGGGAGGGAGCTGAGGGAATACAGGGTGGGCAAAAGCAGACTTACAGCTGCCTGTATGGAAATTATTACAATAATTAATAAGTGATAGTACAAGGATGAACTCTTTCCATGTGCTCACAACTGTACACCTATTTCCCCCCACTGTAGGTACCTCCCTCTCACTCTCCTGCTTCCCCCAGATATCTGTGGGTCCCCCCCACACTGGCTGAACTTAATAGGAAATCTAGCAGGCAAGGGGGTGGGCAGTGCAGCCCCTCTCAGGTAAGAGCGCAGGAGGAGCTTGTGGAGAGTGGTCCTGAGAGCAAACGGAGCGCATCCAGCTTGCTTCCTCAGAAGGCTAAATATCTTGTACATGGTTCTAGTGGTTCCCCATGACTTGTTCCTTCGTCACCTCCCTTAATGTATCCTTTACACTGCAGCCAAAGCACTATTGTCGGGGCGTAACTGGCTCCATCCCATTCTTACCGAAAGGCCTCGTGGCTCATTCCTTAGGGCATCGAGTCCAAGTTCTTTATCATGGAATTCAAGGCCACGCAAATCTCCTTTCCAACCATGTTTGGAGCCATTGCCAACCACCTCCCTTTTCCTCCAATCTCTTTCTCTTACCTGATAGTGTCCCACACTTCCCCCCCATCCCGTTCCTTGATTCACTCTAATCTATTCATCTAGATACTCATATGTTGCTCTTGATAGCTTCCTTCTACTTTAAGAAAATCGCAAACATCAGATTTCCACAAATCCGCCTTCTGTCATCCTAGTCAGAAATAATCCTTCTCTCCAATATGCTGCCGTGGCATTTTTGTTTGTTTGTTTTCTTATAACATTATAACACATTCTGTCTTATGATTAATTGTGGGTATGTCTGCACATGTCTCTTGGTAGACTGTGAACTGCACCGCCGCATTCCCGTTGAGGCTGGGGGTCCGATTAGAAAGAATTCCTATTCACATGGAAAGAATTGCACTGCATTGAGCTATGCCAGGAGTGGCCAGAGACCGTGGAATTCATGGATGAAGCCAGGCCATGCCTGAGTACGTACGTAGAAAGAGGGAATACACGGCCACATAGGTCTGAGGAGTGAGTGCAGATCTGAATACAGGGGGAAGAAAGCCTACAGGGAATCAGCTATCGGAACAGCTCTGGAAACCAGGAGTGTTAGAGTAGGGGTACTGTGAAAGAGCACAACTCCTGGCCGCGGACAATGCTGTGGTGTCTAAAGCCACGCTCACCACCACCTCTCTGCCTGCCTGTAATGAAAAGAGTGGGGCCAGGCCGTGAACCTGAGGTGTGTGAAGGCAGGGGCCATGTTTTATTCATCTTTATAATGCTCAGTCTCTCCTCCCCCTGCGCCCCCTGAACATAGTGTCTGGAGTTTAGCAGGTGCACTAACTATGTGTGTTGCATTGACAGGAAGTCAGCAGATTTTATTTATATAAAAATATTGTATGGAATGTGAAAAGATATGTGTGTACATAATGATGATATTTTAAGAACAGTGAAAAGATAGCCCACTGTAAATAATTTTCAGAAGTGCATCTTTTGTATTTTCAGTGTAGGCTGTTGTACCCACCTCAGGTAAACTTGGCTTCAGTGTGTCTGTGTAACTGAGGTGCATTGGGCACCTGATACCTGCACCCATCAAGTCTCACTGAGTTGGAGTCTGAGTTACGGGGCGTAGGGAGGAAATGAGAAAGTGGGCTTTGCCACTGTGGACCTGAACAGGTTGATGATGTGGGAAACCTTTGCCTGTTCCTCACATGTCTCACTCACCCCATGGCATGATGGTGTGAGGGGGTGAGAGAATAAGATTCCATGGTTCAGTGCCGCCTGAATCAAAATTGCCCGGAATGGGTCCTGATGAGAATGTCGGTCTCCGAACCCCAAGCTGTGCTCCAGAATCAGAATTTAAGAACATTTCTATGAACGCTAAAGCTGATAAATCTTTGCCCTGGACGACTGAGGACCCTGAGAACCACCCGAGGAGATTCAGACAATATCGATGCTGAGTCCTCCCTCTCTCCCTTCCACTGAGTCTCAGGTGGGGGCTCTGGGTGGATTTCCCAGCATCCGCAGTTCCCGAGCTGCCTGTAGTCACCACACGTCTCGTGTGGGTCTTGGAGGTCTGCCCCACTGTGTGGCAGGTCCTAACCTCACAGGGATGTACAGGATAGAGGAAAGGGAATGGGGTGGGAGAAACAGACCACAGCTGAGTCACTGCAGGTGGGGGCTCTGCGGTCTGGAGCCTGGGTCCCCATGTGGCTCTGCCTCTGAGCAGCTCTGTGGGGCAGGCGTCTCTGTGCACCTCCTTAGGATCAAACTGATGTACACTTCAGAGGTTGTTCTGAGGATTCATACAAGTTAATAGAAATAATATAAATGCAGTATTCAGAGTCAGTCATATAGTAAGGGCTCTGTACGTGCTCGCCATTGTTATCATTAATAATTACAGGGCAGAGACTTCCCACCAAGATGGAGGCATAGGTAGACACACTGTGCCTCCTCACACAACCAAAATAAGGACAACGACAATTTAGAAACAAGAAAACAACCAGAACTGACAGAAAATTGAACTGAATGGAAGTCTAACAACCAAGGAGCTAAAGTAGACACATTCATCCAGACGGGTAGGAGGGGCGGAGTCAGGTGGCCGGCGGAGAGCAGTTGCAGCAAAGCAGTGGCTGGCAGTTGTGGTTTCCAAATGCGGTGATGCGAAGATCTGGCCTGGTAAAAGGATGTCACAGGGACTAGAGGTTGTGCATATTTTGTGAGACCTGGTGGTCAGAAATGGGAACAAGGAGTGGCTGCTGCGGGAATTTCGATGAGGACTGTTTCACAGAAGAGTCTACCAGCCAGAGCCCTCTGCATGGGAGAGCGAGTGGCTACGTGAGGCCGTGAAGGCGCCGTTCTGGAAACATTGCAGAACAAGTTGATCCACCGATTCCTCAGAACTCTGTACAGAAAAGCCACATAACGGGTAGTGATTTGGACTATAGATGCCATTGATAAGCCCTGAAAATGCTTTTGAAACGCTAAACGCACCCAAGCCCAATTGTTTATTATTCCGGTCATAGTTACCTCTTGGATCTAGCTCTTAGAGTCCACAGTCCTGCGGTTTGCTCCTAGGTTTTGGAAATCATTTTGGTTGCTTTTCTTCAAATCTTGTGGGAGGAAGTGGGGAAGAGGCGTCACTGAAGGATGAAAATTTGTAGGCGGCTTTCAGGCAGCCGTCGCGACGACCTGTGACTGCAGCCAGGTCTGAACAGGTATAAGAGTGGACGCTGCATCCTGCGCATGCCAAAGGCTGCTGAGAAGGACGAAATTCAGTCATGTGGCAATAAACCGGTTTATCTGCTTTTAAGTAAACAGCGTAGAGATGCAGCTCCCCCCGGGTCCCAGCTCTTAGAGCTCCGTCTCTCACCATAGTTCATTTATCTCGGATCCCAAACACAAGCAGGACTTATTAGACCCCTAGTATTTGTTTGGAAAGGGTGGATAGAGTAACAGGAGAAAGTAAATGGGAATGAAGTTGAGTGTGAGTGTGTGTGTGTCTGTGACTTTATGAATATATTATTACTGTGGATTGTATTGTGTCTCCTGAAAATTCCCGTGTGGAAGCCCTAACTCCCAATGTGACGGCATTGAGAGATGGGGCCTTGGGGAGGTAATTAGGATTAGGCGATGCCTTGGGTGGGTGGCCCTTTTGTAGGACTAGTAGCTGTTGGTTTGTAAGTTGGCCCCTGTACACGGAGGGCAAGGAGAGACCAAAGAAAGAGGCAGACTACTCTAGATTGGCAGGTGACAGTTTACTAAGAAGGAACTTACATACAGGGTGGGCAAAAGTAGGTTTATAGTTGTGAGTATGTGAAACACAGAGTTCATTCTGGTATTATTTTTTATTAATTATTGTATTATTTTCCATGCAAACAACAATAAACCTACTTTACTCCACCCTTCATAAAGCTTTTTTTGGGGGGCAACAGGAGAAGACGACCCATGCACCGCCCCACCAGAAAGAATGTTGAAAGTTTCTATAGAGGCCTCAACTGAGTTCCGTCCCATCTGCCATCCAGATGGTCTCAACCCCATGTTACTATCTCAAGACTGTGTCCTTGAAATCAATTTCTACTCTGGGAACTGCGGGAAGAACTCGATAGCTTTGGTTGGGAAGATTGAAATATACGTATTGCAAGCTGGTGTCAGAATGGAGGTTAGAAAAAAGGAAAGTTGGGAAAAATTTGTAAGGACAGAGAGAAGCTCTGCCAGATGTTTGCCATATTCTCAGGCATCTTCTGCTGAGTCAGTGTCCCTTTCCCTACACACCCAAAGCAGTTGGTCACTAGAAGAATGACAACACAGTGCTTTCCCCATTCTTCTCTCTTTGCCTTGAGTGTTTGCCCAGCTCAGCTGTGAGCACCTTGACACTGGGACAGTAGCGGTGGTTTTGTGGCCGTAGTGATCATGTGGTGCCTGGAATATATGATTTATGTCCTGTAATATTTGCTGGATGGTGAATAGAATGAATGATACAGGATACCTGAAATTTTGCAAAGTAAAGATAAGAGATCAATAATACAGGACTGTCGAATAGAACTTGTGAGTAGTAGTAGTTAATTTTGGGACTTGAGAGGAGGCAGAACATGGGTTAAGGCTCCAGGTAAATATCAAATTGACCTGTATTTTCCAGGGTATAGAGCACTTGGTGGGGGAAGGAGGAAGAGTCCTTAGCAAACAAATGATCTCAGGGTCTAAATAGGGAGCAAGCAGGATGGAAACAACCGGCACGCAGTAGGCACTCAGCTCCGGTGTTTGACGAAATGTGATGGAGAACCCTATTGAAGATAGAACTCTGCAGTTTGAAGAGCGATTTCCATAAACTACATTGAAAAAGAAAAAAGAAAACTCTTACTGACTCACGGACACTTGATACACAGTTTTCTACTCAATTTACCATTTTCGTAATGAGTCACACGTGAGGCTCAGGAGATGCCCTGAAAGTCAGGACCAGTGCTGAGAATCCAGGAAGTGCCCACTTAGGCGACTAGTTTTGCAAGGGGCTCCCGGGGCTGTCCCCACGTGTATGTATGCTGCAGCCCTTCAGGGTTACTGATAGACTGCGCTTGTATTGCAACGAGAAGGGCTTGTTCTACCTAGTGATCGGCTTTATTCCGTCAGCGGCCGTGGCATCATATCCCACGCTGAAGACAGTCTGCTTCTGTCAGATGTCATTTTCCAATTACGTGCTAGCACTTTCTTCCGCTGCGTCTGTTGAGACAAAAATCAAAATTAAAAAAAAAAATGCAGAATTCATAGCTCCTAGTTAAAAAAAAAAAAAGACTGAAATGTGGAGAAACCGAGGCTTTCATCTGGCAGGAAAAACCCTCCAATTCTAATCTGAATTAGGCCAGAGCTGCCCAGGGTAGTTGGAGGAGCTGCTGGTTAATAAGCTCCGGTTTACAGGCTGGGCCTCCGCATGCTTCCCCGAGAGCCAGTCGCTCGCTAAGTGGCGCGCTCTCATTATAACCTCGGCCCGAGGAGCAGCCCGTTTGGAGGCGATGTAATGATGGGATGTTCTGTATCACCAAAGAGAGAGAGAGAGAGAACAAGAACTGGCAGTTCAGCGGGACTCTCCCCTGCCAGGGCAGGCTGGCTGCCTACGAGGTTTGAGGGCTTTGGTCCAGGCCTGTTTGAAATGACCAGGGCCACGGAGCTCAGCCTCTTCCCTTGAGGCCATTTGGCAGTCTAACAGGCTTCGCTGCCAGCAAACTCCCCCTTCATGTGCAGCCCGAGGGTCCCGTTGCTCGATTCCATCTCCTGACTGCTTCTGTGGTTCTGCTTCTGTGCGCCCCAAACCATCCCTCTCCGACCTTCCTGTTTATCTCGTTCCTTGGCTGGCGAATGTGTTCTCCATCCCTCTTAGTCCTTGCCGGGCCATGGAAGGTTTGCCACCGTCTTTTAGAACTTGCCACTCTTCCTCCATCCACGTTTGCGACTCCCCGGTGAGTTCTTTCCTCTTTGTTCAAAACTTGGCCTATTTGTCAGGGCCGGGAGCAGCATGCGGTATTTCATCCCAGAGAGGATGTTCCTCGGGGCGACATCGGGCGTTCTTCCCCTTCTTCCTGATGGATGCCTTATGGACACAGCCTGAAATTGCATCGCTTCTCTGGCCACCAAACCGCACTAGGAAAGCAGAGGCCTGGGGCACCACAGGGGCTCACGCGCTGTTAAACCAGAGGGAAGAGTCACTCACCCCGAGGCAGCTGGGCAGGCGCGTTCGGCCGTTTTTCTTTTCAAAAGTCCCGCTTTAGGTTCTTTGGCTTGATTACAGTTTGATTAAGGACCAAAGAGAAAAACAGACTGTCCAAATAACAACTTTGAAAACATTGTCCTCTGCAGCAGAGCATTTATTATTTTTTTTTAGCCTATAATTGCAGTGTGATGATGATAAAGTGAGTTAGCTCTAACTTGGCCTGCTCTCCTTCCTGGAAGGAGGGAAGAAAGCACAGTGTTGGAAAAGCTACTCTTTCCCTAAAAACGCTGCAGTTTCCCAGCTTGAAAAGACTGGCAAATCAGAGTAAAAGAGAAGTGAGAAGTTATTAAAACTCATCTTCCTTTTGCTGGTCGAAGATGACTTCACAGGTATGTCCAGGCCAGACTCCAACTGAAAATATCCTCAGAAATATTTTGCTGAACTTAAATTTTATTTCATGGAGGGTAAATATACATTTAATAAAGTAGCATGTGTTACAACATAATCTGACGGATATTACGGGGGTATGTTAGTTGTCAGTACCGTTTATACTGCAGGAATCATAATATAATGAGCAAAAGCTATTTGTTATTTATTGCTACTTGTGATTCGACTTCTTTGCCTGAAGCCCAGTTGACCTCATTTGTTCAATAGAGTTCACTTACTTTGGGGGTTGTGTCTAGACTGATTTGTCTTAATTTGTAGTGATGTGGCGTCACTTGAAACAGTGGTCAGGATAAATCTTATACTTACTTTTTCCTGATTTGCCTTAGCTTACCAGGCAGACAGGTGAATAGGGGGCTGGGACTTAAATCCTCTGAGAGTTATTTTGTAGCAAGAATAGCTGCAGCCCAGGAAGTCTGATGATGAAAGCTGACACCCATGTGTCGCCTCCACTGGAAGTGACTGACAACACGATTGAAGTGTGACCCTGGGTACGGCTGCTCCGTGACCAGACGTACGATATTGCGGTCCGCTGGGATTGTGCTGGTCACTCTTGGGTCGTTCCGAGAAGGATAAGCTTTACACTTGACCCAAAAGAGATTCAAATTTCTTGTTAAAGGCCAGGTTAATACATGGAAGACTTGAAAACGATAAGTGATAGTAAACCTAATGTTCTGGAAGTTCACGGTTTTCTGTGTTAGGTGGTGTAGGAAAGCCTGAAAGTGCGGTTGCTGGTGGGGAGAGGAGCGATCTTGGGGCGCAGGCCTTCCAGCCGTAATGAGTGTTTATTGAATGCTTGCTACTTGCTAGGAATGGTGCTAAGTACTATAGATGGGTGGTTCTTTTAATCTTCACTAAAAAAAAAAGTCACGTTTTTACTGATGCAGATCAGAGAGAAGTCCCTTGACTAAATTCATCTAGGCACGAACAGTGAAGTGCAGGTTCATACATGGGGCCTCTCCAATGCAGAACTATGCTATTAATTGAAGTAAAAGAAGGATTGGACGTGGGCCTTAAAGTGTGACTATTATTAGTAATTTGAGTGAGGACTTGGTGGTGTTAATTGGCATCTGACCAAGGGATCTCATCGTGCTTGACTTCTTCCTCAAGCCCACAACTACGTCTTTTCTCGTGAGATCCCAAAGGAGAGACATAAACAAGAAATAACAGCTCGGCACACGGCAAGTGAGACATCACCTGCCCGTGGCGTGGAGCTCTGCGTGTGGCCTGGCAGAAATGGAGCTCTTCCTCCATCTGTGTCCAAGTCTTTAAAAAAATTTTTTTTATTTATTTTATTTTTAGACAGAGGGGAAGGGAGGGAGAAAGAGAGAGAGAGAGAAATATCAATGTGTGTTTGCCTTTCATGCTCCCCCTGCTGGGGACCTGGCTGCAGCCCAGGCATGTGCTCTGACTGGGAATCAAACCGGTGACCCTTTCGTTCACAGGACGGCAGCCAATCCACTGAGCCACACCAGCCAGGGCTGTTTCCAAATCTTAATCCCACCTGGACACAGATCACTTGCCAGCACTGATGGAAAGAGGAAGTCAAAGATGGCTAGGTTTATCCAATGATCCGGGTCCTGGCTCAGGTAACCCTGTGGGGCGTGGGGTCTCAGAGAGTGCCAGAGAGAGAAGCGAGTCCCACCTATGTGAGCCACTAATGGCCTGTCGCCAGATAACCGTTGTGGCCCAACTAGAATCATGACATCTGATTCCACTCCCAGTAACATATTCAGGAGAGAAAAGGGGGGTTGGAGACATTCCTCCTCCTCATTAGACTCACGACAACATGGAGGGGGAGGGGGAACCAGGCATCCGCTGCTGGGGAACTGGGAACATCAGCTCTCTCAAACATAGCAGAGTCTCTGGTTTTGAACATACAGAATTCGAAGGCCACCGTGTCACCAGAGTGGAGATGTCACATAGGTGGTGACTGGACCTACAGAGTTGCGGAGCCAGGGCTGGAGGTGCAGGTGAGGAAGTCATTTGCACAGAGATGCCAGGGAGGAGCAGAGGGCAAATGGACTCAACCTTCAAGAGAATTCACTGCAAAAGG
This sequence comes from Anoura caudifer, assembly GCA_004027475.1. Lineage (NCBI taxonomy): Eukaryota > Metazoa > Chordata > Mammalia > Chiroptera > Phyllostomidae > Anoura > Anoura caudifer. The sequence continues at coordinate 68,696 of PVKU01003943.1, forward strand.
CTCACTAGTGGGAAGATAGTCCAGCAAGAAGGATATAGGAAACCGGTAGTAGATGTTGAAATGTCACCCTAACGTGAGGGTGTCAGGAGGGGGGCCTTTGGGTCGTGAGGAGGGAGCCTCCTAAATGAGACTAGTGCCCTTACAAGAGGGACCTGTGGGTTCTCTGCGGCTCTTCCTGCCCCATGAGGACACAGAGGGAACCTGGAAGCGGGTGCTCACCAGGCTCCAAACCTGCCAGTGCCCTGACCTTTGCCTTCCATGCCACAGAGCTGAGGAGCAAATGTTGTTTTTAAGCCCCCACTTTATGGTATTTTCTCTTATAGCAGACCTAGTGGACGGAGACAGAGGGGCATTGGGATATCGGGGATGGACAGTTGGCTCCCTGCCTTTTATCTCCTCCAACCCTTCCTCACACACGTACATGTTGAGTAAAGAGAAAGAAAACCCATTTGTCTAGTGGGGTGCAGAGTGATTTGTGAGCGGCTCCTATCTGGGAAATTTGTGCCCGGTCTGATGGATTATCTTGCTTTTTATTCCACTATTAATCCCCAGCTTCTCCTCTGGTCCTCACCAGAGTTTGCGTTGCACCCAGGCTGCCTTAGAGTGTGACCTCACCCTCCTGCTGTGTTATGCTTTTATAAATCTACCAGGGTTTCCCAGAGAGGGTTTTTTTTTTTTAACATTTTATTTATTTATCTTTAGAGGGGAAGGGAAGGAGAGAGAGAGAGGAGAGAAATATCAGTGTATGGTTTCCTCTCGTGCATCCCTTGCCAGGAACTGGCCTGCAACCCAGGCATGTGCCCTGACTGGGAATCGAACCACGATCCCTTGGTTCGCAGGCCCACGCTCAATCCACTGAGCTACACCAGCCAGGGCCCCAGAGAGTTTTAAGATGGTAAATTTCCTGCTCTGGGCACCGTCTCCCTGAGAAGCCTCCCAACCTGTTTGGTCTTGCTGGACAGGCAGGGACCTGGATTCTCCCTGGGAGAGGGACTGGGTGGTAGGAAGCAAGGAAGTGCTAGGAGGAGAGGGAGGAAGGGAGGGAAGGATGGGGGCCTGGGCCAGCAGGGGAAAAGGAATAGCACACAACAAAAGTCTCCAGCTGATAGACGAGGCTTAGGGGGGCGTTAGGGTGGATGGCATGACTGAGGTTTGCTCCGGAAAGTTTTTATGAGGAATAGTGGGGGGAGGCTCTGACGGGCACTTTGTTGAACAGATGAGCCAGATGGATGGGTCGGGTGCACGGAAGGAGTCGGGAGGGAGGCGCGAAGCTTGACCAGGTGCCCGCCGTGTGGCAGGCAGGTAGACGCTGAGCGCATTATCTCATCTTCCACGGTGTGGGCTAGTTGTGATTCCCATTTTACACATGAGGAGAATTAGATGCACACAGTGTTACAGAGCTGTAAACTGAGTTTCAACTGAAGCTGAGCTTACTCCAAGTCCCCTGTGGTTTTCTCTGCACGGTGGTACTTCCAAAGGGTAAGGAAGCATTTGGAGGGCGAGGAAGTTGGACGAGGGGATAGGAGATGTGTGTGAGCCTGCGGGTAGAGGCTGGTAGTACAGGCCGGGAAGGCCGCCCTAGAAGGCAGTGGAAGGAGCCGCTGGAGGTGGCGTGGCTTCCCAACTCTCAGGTGCCTGCTCTTGACCCCTGCTTCCTGTGAGGTATGGGCTCCCTTTGGGGTGGAAACGGCTGCATTCCCGTGTTAGAGAACGCAGCGTGACGCAGGCCCTCTAGGTAGGAGGTCAATTCGGCCACGATGCTTCTCCGCGCAGCGTCGTTGCTTCTGGATGTTTTTGCGGTGGAGTCAACACCGACTGGACCCCCATAAGCCTGAGGAGGGCGTGTCTCGTTGTGAAGGATGCAGTGCAGGCTGTGGACGGACAGAGGTCAAAAGAGGAGGCTGCTGTTCCACGGAAGCAGAAGAGACTTTCCAGAAACACCTGAAAGGTATTCACGTTAGAACCTCTAGAGGATACATGTCCGTTTGCTGTTTCTGCAAAAAGCAAACAATTTAAAATTTAGCCGTGAGATTTTTTTCTCATCTGATTAATTTTGCAGAAAAATAGCGTATTTCTGAAGTCAGAGTCTAATATTTCCTTGTTAATCCTCTATCAGGAAAGCAGATTTTAATAAAAAAGTAAAAAGCCAGAAATGGTATTTTCATATATTTCATTTTTACTTTGAAACCAGCATTAAAAAGTTGTGGAAATCAAAATAAAAATTTTGGGAGTGAGAAATGTGTACAGTGAGTCAAGTGAGCAAGTCCAGTTTGTCAAAAAATGCTAATATCATTCATTCATTCATTCATTCAGCTGAGTAAACACCAGTAGATAAAATCTGGTATAATCAGTAGAGTGGAACGTTAGTCCTGAGCAGCTTTTTTGCACTTTTCTGTGATATGAGGACCCACAGTTTCGTACTGTCACGTGATCTTCAGTGTGTGTGCACGTGTGTATGTGAACTTTCCTTCAAATATCAACTTTCTTCCCCCTGGCAAATCTAACTCTCACCAGAGCTAGAGTAAAACAGGCTTCCTGCTTTCATTTCTTCTCGGATGAACATTCGGCTCCCCGACGCATTTATCTTTCTCACTTGTTTGTTTGTTTATATGTGCCCAATAACTAAAGGTATAGAAAAGCAATAATTTCTGCTCTTTGCAGTTTTTCTGGGATGCCAGGTTCTGTGAGAGACCCGGATTATTAATGTACCTGACTTTTCCAGCATTTGTCACAAATGTAAATGAACAGTCCGCGGTGCAGCCTGTTGTCAGGATTGCTCTGATGATCAGGTTGCTATGGTGATAACAGAGCATACAGGTTCGTGAGACAGTATTAGTAATGCAGCAGCTTGAAACTTAATCAGCACACTGCGACTTCTCCCCCATATTTCAATATCACTTCAGCAAATTGAATTCCAGGCAGTTGTCAGTCCAATGTATTCCCTGTGGTTTCTCCTCTGCAAAATTGCCTCTTTATTCTATACACTGATGATCATGGAGTAATTGAAATCCGCAGCTGTTTGTCATGCTATTTATACAACTCTGTCTTGTAGCCAGCAACCTTTGTGTGGTGTGCACTGCAGGTGACAATTAGATCTAGAAACCTTTTCTTGGTTGAACAAGTGAATGATTGTTTTCCCCCAATACTCCTGATTTTGGATACTTTATGTGATACCTTGTTTTGTGGGGGGAAGTTCAGCCAGGGTTTAATCGCATTCTATTATGGCTGTGTGATAGGGCTCTGCATTCTTTGCTTCCGAGGATTGTGAGACACCTGGCGTGTGGAGAGAAAGGGCTCCCTCCTCAGGGGAGGCGCCCCCCTGGTCCCCCAACAATCTGCTCTCCTGCCGTGTCAGAAACCAGACTCTCCAGCCCCTAGTGGCCCTGAAAGATTTGCAACAATAGATGTGAAAGCACAATTCAGTGCGGAAAAGAAAGCACCGATCGGGGCTGTGGCACGGCTCAGGGATGGAATAATGCCTTCTCTTCCCACTGTTTTGTAATTTGGGAACTCTGGCCCTTTGCTCACGCCCAGCGAATGGTTCCATTGTCAAGTCTTCCTGTGGCCCTTTGGGGGTGTTTTGAGGGTCACTGCATGAGTTTTTTTCCCTGAGTCTGAACTCCAAGGGAACATTAACTGGGCTTTGTTTGGAGCCCAGCAGGTAGAAAGTGTCCCTGCTCCTCTCTGTAACGTGCGCTGACCTAAGTGGGAAGTCGTTGCCTTCCCCTCCCAGGTAAGGCAGATGATTTCATTTCACGTGTCCTTCCCATCAAAAAAGTGGGCAGGGCAGCAAGAGGTGGGGACGGAGGACTTCCTGTTTTCTTAAAATAAAATAGTGACTGGAGCAAAGCTGGTCTTTAGAGACTCAGGAGGGATCTGGTCCTCTCATCTCCCCGTGACCCATCAATAGTCGTCCCCGCCACCCTCTGTCCTTTTCCTGAATTGGCCGAGGACCACAGTGACGCACTTCCAGCTGAACCCGTTCCCTGCTGAGTGAATTCTTCTCAGCTCTTCCCTCCAGCCACTGCCCCTCCCCCTACCACCTCCTCCCCTTGCTGTTGTATTCAGACATTGACATTGTCTAGGGGTCCTTTGTACAGCTGAAAAGTTGCAGAAGGTCAGTCTGTGAACAATCTTGTTGTTGTTGTTGTGGAATACCAACTCGGTATAGAGAAGAAAGGAACGTTGGTAGAGAGTTTCGAATGGAATAATCAGCAACAAACACGGATGGCCTCTCTGCATGGCACGGCCAGGGCGAATATGGGAGCTAAGTTTTGCACTGTTTTGAAAGATCAGGGTCTTTGTTCCCCCTGATTTATTGAGAAAGTTCTCCAGCAACTTGACTGTGTCCTTACTTAGCTAGCTGATACCGTCTGGCCAAGAGGCGTGCCATCCAATCCTTATTTCTTCACAACATACGGCTTTGTGCGCTTGGAGAACTGATGATAAAGCTGCAGTGTGGTGGGTTGGTGGTCCCTGGTGATCCAGGGAATCCCTCTTTAGCATCGGCTAAATTCGTCCTTTATTTCCTTAAAGTCTTCGCAAGCATTGCCCCCTCCTCAATCCCTTTCAACGACACTTTAGTTCCAATGCCAGTGAAACAAATTCCAAGGGCAAAGCTGTAATGAAGGCGGAGAGCACAAAAATTCAGAGGATACCCACATTTAAAATAACATTTTAGAAGATTGCCACCTGTCCACGCTTACAGCCTATGCACTTCCTCAGCGTCACGGGAGCAGTGGATCTTAATACCTACTTAGCAAGGATGATCGGCTGAAACAGGAAGCCAGCAGATGGCCCGGCCTTGTTAATGACGCCCTTCTGACAGCTGCGCCATGAATCACGAAGCTGGGGCTCCAGGTGGCAAAATTAAACACGAGGCTGTTTAAAATTTTTATTTTTTAAAAAGAAAGAAACAATTAGCAGCATGCCAAGTGGGGACACTCTTTTTTGTTGCATGCTCAGTGTTGCATGGATTTTGCTGACAGTCTCACCTGTGTTCCTGGGACGTGTGGTTACAGCTCCGGAGCTCAGGGCAGTGTGTGGACTTGTGTGATGCTGGCGTGTTCACCACGTGAACATTGCTCACCACATGAGCATTCATTCATTCGTTTGTTTGTTCGTTCATTCACTGCACACATGTATTGTGCTGCGTCCCAGGCACTGGGAGGGCATTAAGGGCAAAACATGCAAACCCCTGGCTCCTGGCTCCTGTAGTCTGGTCAGAGGGGGCAGACAATACCCAGGACAACAAAGTACCTTATATGTCATGTAATGTGATGATTGTTAAGGAGAAAAATAAAGCAGGGGTGGAGATGTGAAACAGGACAGGATGGATAATGTTAGCATATACTACAAGGAGTAAGGGCAAGTGTGGCTGTGGGAAATGTTTGTTTCAATTGTATATTATATGTGTTCATATAAATTATGTACATATAGAGGTTAGTTTGTATTGGGTCAGAATGTAAAATGCACTTCTTCATTTAGAGCAAGGTCAGAAAGTTCCAAAGACACTATAGGGTTTATTGATGGGAGTGAGGAGCTGAGGATGAGGTTGATCAGAGGTGTTTGCACGCCCTGAATAGTCTGGAAAAAGCCAGCTAAGTCCTGAGCCGGTTGTGTGCGGTGGAAGTTAGAACCACGCCACACTCAGGCCCAACAGCGGCACGCTTCTGAGGGACTCTGTTGTCAAGTGTGCAAGTCTTGTTCAAAACTAAATAACTTTAAAGCCATTCTTTTCTTTTTCTGTTTCTTACTAGTACAGATTTCTTTAAAAATTAAATACAAAGCTAACCCCTTGTATTATTATATTTTATAGTTTATGCTATTACAGTTGTATTGAAACTTCTACATTTGCTGAGTGTATTCAGTGACTACCCCCCCGCCCCCCCCCCACACACAGACACACCACCCTGATTCCCTTGTAGCCCAAACCAAATTTCCCAGTTGTGTGTTTCTTTTTAGGACCAAATTAACATCATTTATAAAACACATGAACTTTCTGAGATTAAAAATGAAGTAATTCCTGGGTGCCTCCATGACAAAACTTAATGCCATGTTAAAAACCGTACACCCGACCCAACGGGGTATATCCTACTTAAACAGATAAAGTTTCTAAAGTCATTTTTTATGAAAAGTGTGTGGAATTTAACAGGTCTCCATGTTATCATTTGATAGTTGACTTTTCAGGCAAGGCTGTGGGATCCGATGCACCTGTCTGTAATATAAGCAAAACAAACTCAGTTACTTCTGAGCCTCTTTGCCCCCTGTGAGGTGGAAGTGGGTGTTGTCGGCCGGGCGATCTTAGGCCAGGATAAGCCTCTGGTAGGTGTGTGTGGGGTGTGTATTAATTTGCTAGGCCTTCTGTGACAAAGTATCACACACTAGGATGGCTTAAAATAATAAAAGTTTATTCTGGCATCATCCAGAAGCTGGAAATCCAACATCGAGACACCATCAGGGGCATGCTGCCCCTGAGGCTGGGGGGAAACGTTCCCCTCTCTTCTTCGCTGCTGCGGGAGGCTGCTCCCCAGCTGCTCCTTGGCCCGCAGCTGCCAACTGCCCTCTACCCTCCACAGTCACACGGCGGTCATCTCCCCCTGCCACCTGCATTGTGTAAGGACCCTAGTCCTGTTGGATTCAGGGCTCATTTTAATACGGGACGATCTAACTTTAACTCATCACATCTGCGATGATCCTGTTTCCAAACAGGGTCTCATTCTGAGTCCCGGGGAGGGAGGACTTTAACATAGCTTTTTGAGGAACCCACGTGAACTCCTAACAGTGAGCAGCTGGGAAGCCCCGTGGGCTCTGACTGACATCAACCCAGCGTGGAGGGTCCTGTGCATTGGAGGCAGGGCCCGGAGAGCACTAGCTGTTTGGATGTGTAGGTCACTCGTAAGTCCACGGAGTCTTGGATGCCTCTGTTGTAAAGGTCAGTCACATGGGTGGAAGTAAATAAGAGAATTTTATGTTTATAGGGATTAAATTCACAATCTATAAAGTCTGCATTTGAACTGTGCCCTCAAGGGTTTCCTTTCCCCACTAAGGATTTAATAGTGTCTCCAGCAGAGTGAGCTGTGATGTTAGGGCAAGAAGACGATGGCTTCAGGGAGGGTTAGGCAAAAAGTGAGGTCCTGAGGTAGCACCTGGTGAGCTGCGGGGGAGAGGAACAAGACTGCTGACTGTGAGCCGAAGCCCATGCTTAGCACGTAGCTGCTGCACCGTGGACAGGAGGGCGGGTGGTAAGAGCGAGGGTAAGGCCTTTGGAGCAAATTACCTCGTCTACGAACACGCTTTTCCTCCCAGGCTCACTTCAGTGCAGATGGGTCTCCTGAAAAAGTACATTTCAAGGCCTGATTTGTAATGTGAGATCCATTCTCTAGGTGCTGCACTACTGGTCATTGTCAGCAGCAAATTTTGGGACCAGAAGACACGAAGGATTATGGTTCGGACAGGAAAACACAGACATTAATGTTAAGGCAGCTTTTATTCTCCATGGGTGTATTCAACAATTTTTATTTTTATTTTTTAACGTAATAGGACCCTGAGGTCCCATGGGCACTTCCTGGTTTCCAGGCAGCAGCACTGATTGCTTTTTCGAGGAAAGGAACATGATTTGCTGACAACCTGACTCTTTCTCCTTCAGTGGCCAATCCCAAGAGTTTAAAAGATGGCTGTCCTCTCCGGCACCAGGGCCCTGGGCCTGGAGACTCCTGGGGAGCCACCTGCAGGAAGCACACCCAAACTGCAGTGGGCCTGGGAGAATTAGCAGGCATATGAGATTTATTTTTCTCATTAGAAAAAAGGAAGAATGGCCTGAGAGGTGATCCTTATATGGATGAGAACTTAAAAAGGTGGTGATCCAGAGAGTCCTCATTAAAGTGCCCCCTGCGTGCTTCGATCCTCCTGGGCAAACCACCAACCCAGAGGCAGGGTCTGGTGTGCTTGGGAAATTCCAAATCATATCCATTACTTCCACGAAACCCAGAAACCAGTTTCTGGTTTAAAATGCTGAAACTTGCGAAGGGTTTTTGGTCCTGGCAGCGTGGACCCCAACGAAAAGGTGTTATTACGAAAGGTTATTGCAGCTGGGCCTCTGAAAGCCCTCACGATTGAGAGGGAAGAAAATGCAGGTAGACGTGATAAAAGATTACTTTCTGTGCTCCTAATGAGCACTTTTGGTTTCAGTTTTCCTGAATGCTCAGGAAAGAATGTGAGCTCCCAGGAAAGGGATTTGTTGTAAAAGAATAATTGCCCGGCACATTGCGCCGCACAGTAGGGTTATAATGAGTATGGGAAAGTGCAATATCTACCCAAGCCTCAGAGTTACTGTTACAGTTTGATTCAGCTTCTGACACAGAAGGCTGAGCGACCAGATAGTTTTGCCCAAAGCATAGGACTGCAATTGTTTTGAAAATTTCTTGGGGGAAATGCAATTAGAGGAAAGATTTAATAATGCCGGAACAACTGAATGTGAGGAGATGAGCCCACCATTCTTTTGCTCTTTCTATGTAATGTAAGAAAATAGCAAGAAAACGATTACATTATAACTAAATGAATTAAACAAAGCTCCAAAACATAAATTAGAATTTAACTATGCCATTAAAAACTAATTTAATTTGCAAGCCATCATTACTAGATAATAAAGGCCCATTGCCTAACGTACAACAATATCTTGTGAACATGTAAAAAAACCAAGTAATAAATCTCATTGGACAGATGCGTTTCTGTTACATTAGCAGATAAAAATGCTGAATGGAAGTTTCAGTCTATAATGAAAACTAGCAAGTAATGGAACTATTGGTTTGCCTATTTTTTTTTTTTTTGTGGCCATAAATGGTATTATAGTTAAAGGAAGTCCTCAGGGAAAGTTAGAGAAGCACACGTAGTTTATTTGGTGACATAAAACCTGTTCTCAAGCCAAGATAAAAAAGGCATTTCAACACTTGGTTTGCTCACATCTGAAATATGTTGTAGTCTACTTCGTTCAAGTGCCGATAGTACCTTGTTTCGCTAATTGAAAATCTAATGGCAAACACAGCCTTTTCCCTATAGTGTATCTTATTAAATTGTGCTGAGAATAACAAGGTACACATAAAAAATTCAAGAGATGCAAATGAAAAATGAGTTTAGTTCCAGGGTTACTATTTGGAAACTTGCTAAGAAAATATCATTAACATTTCCTTATCTGATTAGAATACAACACAAACAGGTTTCAGAAAACTCATTTTATTGAAAATGAGTTTTAAATGTATGTTCTTTAATGAAACAGCTCACCATAAGCGTCCCACCCACCCCACCTGTGGTGCGGTTATTGCTGGCAGAGCCACGTGGGAAGCCTGCAGGTAGAATCCACCACCCTCACCGCCGGTCATGCCGAGTGCCGCCAGCAGATGGCAGTAAAGCCCCGCCGTTCTGGCCCTGCCTGCTCCAGCATTGACAGTTCTTACCATTTTTACAGCGTCACAGCATTAACATAGGGTGGAGATGAAAGCCGATGGGTTTGCCCTGGTTGTCTCCTTCCCTCTGAGGCGGTGCGGCGACCCTGTCCAGGGTCTGCCTCAGAAGCAATGGACCGACTCTTCTACGGACTGATGCTCCCATGTAGAGTTTCACGCATGGTCACGTGCACAATTCGTGTGGTCATGATTTTATTGAACTGCTTGGTGACTTGACACAGTTGGACGTGCTCAGTGATGTGGTCTGAGGTTTGTGTCTCTCCCACTTCACACTCCCTGCCCCCAATCCTGTATTTCCGCCCTGTTCTCAGTGGGACGGTGTTGGGAGCTGAGGGCTGTGCGGAGGCCGGCAGAGTCGCGGTGAGGGGTTCCTGCCCTGAGAAGGAGAGGAGCAGACGCCAGAGATCCTCTCTCTACCATGTGAGGGTGCAAAGGAGCTGGTCATCTGCACCTTGATCTTGGACTTTGGGGAAACCAGTGTCTGTGGTGTAAGCCCTTCCACCTACGGCATCTGGTTACAGCACTCTGAACTACCCAGACTTTCTTCTGTGTCTTTTTTTTCTTTTTAATTTTATTTTAATTGTTGTTCTTGTACAGTTTTCTGTCTTTTGCTCCCATTCCAGCCCACCGCCCCAGCCCTCCCCACCCCTCTCCCATTTCCACCTCTTCTGTGTCTTATGTTCCACTGTGAAGTCTCCGCGTTAAGAAAGGCTAAGTATAGCCTGAGCATCCCCTCCTCTGGCCTGCAGTTCCGCACCACCCCACTGGGCCGGCGCTCCTGGCCGGCGCGTCCCCGAGATTTTCTGTGCGTGCACCTGCCTTCTCACTGGGCTGGGTGCTTCCCAAAGACAGGCCTTCCATCTTAGTTCTCGTGTCCCTGGCACATTCAGCCCCCCACCCCCAGGGCTGGGCAGTATGCAGTTACCCCCAAATTCTTGTTGAACTGACTGGAGCCTGTGTGAAGGATCACAGCAAGTTAGTTTTTATGCATTGCTCTATTTGACAGAGCGGCCAAAGGGTGTCTTGCAGTAGAAGCCAGAAATTCTTTCCTTACAGAAGGAAGCCAGGAACTCCTACCTGTAATTTTGCTGAGCATACAAACAAGAAACTTTACTGATTATAGTAATTAATAAAAAAGTGATGTATTGAGTTGCATTGCCCGACTCTGAAATGGGGCCACTTTCTTACCATTCATTCCCAAGAATGAAAAGTTTTAAATCTAATGAAATGGCAGGGGAGACAGAATGTCGATGCTAAGGTGAAATGAACCTTTAAATGCAGAATTATCAATAAATGTGTTATTGATTCAGGGAGAGTAGTCATAGATACAGCCATTTATTTGTGAAACCACGTACTTTTCGTTAATGATTTATTGCAGAAGAAGTGAGGAAGGACTCCATTTCATTCCACAGTTCTGGATGCGAAGGGATGAAATGATTATCCAAATGACCCTTATGTGGACTGCATTTCCTTTCTTTGTATTACTTTTCACGTCACACAGCATTGATCATTACATGTGTACTAAATGATAGCTTGAAATGTCTAAGCCGAAAGACTCCATCTATAAGCCATTATTAACACGCAAGCGTTTACGGAGCCCTCAGGGTCTTCCAGCCGGAGAATGTTCCCCCACAATTCATGCTGACTTGTCCCCGCAGCCAGAGTTACTGGTTTCCTTGGGCACAGAGGGATCTCAGCTCTGCACTTGCCCCATTTCTCACTGCAGCGGCATCTCGCTAGGACTGGTTCTGGGACCCTCTTGTCTTCAGAGGAGACAGATTCTTCTGGCAGAGGAATTTGCTGTCAGCCCCTGGGCAGACCGGGTGGGTGACAGGGCCCAGGCGCATCTGCGGTGCTGGGTGTGGGTGTTCCGCAGTCAGGTGATGCACTCATTCACGCAGCCTTAGGTGTTGCCTCGGTAGGTCTTCTTTTTGACATCACTCATTCAAATGAATTCATAAGAGAGGGGGAAGAGGCTGCTGAATTAGACACACTGACTTCGCCTTGTCCATCTGTATCTGAAAAGCGCCTGGCCATTGATTTCTGTGACTGGGCTTCATACAGGCCAGTGTAGTACCAGTGAAGGGTTTGACATGCCCTATTTTATGGAGAGGAAAGTGAGATCATTAGAGTTTTATATATCATTGGTCTCTCTGTAGTAGAAACGAGGAAGAAAATTACCTACTTCTCTCCTTTTTTCCCTCATGAGCGAATGCACAATGGAAATTTAAAAAGGCTTCAAACACGAGTGGGAGGGTTCATGGTGTCACATGTTGTGACTCACTGTGAGGCCAAGCTCTGGGGGCAGACAAGTCAAGTTCCGTGTCACAGGCCTCACGACTGGAGGAACAAGGACCTGGTGAGTCCCGACTCCCGCTACTGTGTCGTGACGGGGACACCATGCCCAGGTCCCACCGCCTTTCCCAGGGGACAAGCCAGAGCATACTTCAGTGACAGCCCAAATGACGGGGTGGTTTTCAGAGCCCCTCTCCCAGTGCTGCGGCTCTGCCGGGTGGGTGGGTAGGTGGGCGGGGGAGCTATATTATGCTGGAGATAATTTTCTCTTGTTCTGGGCTTCTTAGTGACAAAGGTCATCATCAGCAGGGAGTGCTTGGTAATCTAGAGGTTCTGGCTTATTTTTGTCACCACATTAATTTGCACTAAAGAAGCCAGCTTTACCTTCCTTTGTTCCTCACCAGGGGACTCTGCATTCAGGCGGTGTGTTCAGCAGCAGGTTCAGCTATTTCTCCTTCATGCTGGTGGTCCATTGGTATTGCTCCTCACAGAGTTCAATTGCAGTAGAGAAATGCGAAAAGAAAGCTCAAAGATGCTGTCTTGCATGGAACATAATGCACAGTTACAACAAACAGAGCTTGATAAAATACCAGCAGCAGGGAGCACAGTTATTTATTGCTTCAAGGGAAAATCAAGTAAAATAGCTATAAATTGTTTAAACTACATTTCTCCCCATCTTTCTTGAGTTTCAGCCTCTTTGGCTGGGAAACAGAAAAGACCTTCGTTATTTCCCGAGCCAGGATTTTCAGTCCGTGGTGTGCAGCGCCTGCCTCGGCTTCCTGGGAAGGAATGAACTGAAGGCCGACTCAGAGAACGTTGCCCGTGAACCGCTGCACACCACGTGCAGAGAGCGGGCAGGCGCTCCTGGTGGGCACGCCTCCGCAGCCTGGGTGTGCAAGCTGCGGTTTGGGAGTTATCTCCTTACAACGCCCAGTCGCCTTCCTGCTTTCCACCATGCCTTGGAACCCTTGGCCAGGATCCTGGGGATGGACAATGTCAAAGCAGAAGGTGAGCTGGGTGCTGAGTCAAGGGAACAAAACCTCTGGGGGAAGTGTCCGTGGCACAGGGAATCTCTGATCTCTGTCCTCCCCATCCCTTCTGACCCACCTTGCATCACGTTATTCTACAAGATGGTGACTGGCTTACACGGAGGCACGGCCCCCTGGCAGGGAACGTTGCATCCTGGAAATGGTCTAAAAATACTCAATGCTTTGCTGAGGTGGACGGCTTCAAAGATCTCTAGGACTAAGAGGAAGGGTGCCCCTATGTGGATGAAGGCTCACCATGCTGTTGCGAGGGTATGTGGCGAGGCCCAGGGTCAGTGACTGTGGCAGGGGACCACAGCTGGTCACCGCCCACAGCTTGGGTGATGTATCGTACAGTCTACACTTGGCCTTCTTCTCATAAAGTCAACTGGAGAGTGGTTATTAAAGGGAGAGAATAAAGGGAAATATAGTTAATGATAGCAACCAGCAACATATGGAGACCGGCAAGGTCACTGATCATGAAATCCGTATGTTTGCAGGCTACTGGGGAGTCTCTCAGGAAATACAGCGTGCTGCCCATGCTGTACATTTGCAATTAATTCTCAAATAAATATTAGGACTTAGAAAAGCAAAGATCTAGCCCTGGCTGGTGTGGCTCAGTGGTTGAGTGCTGGCCTGCGAACCTAAGGCTCAATGGTTTGATTCCCAGTCAGGGCACATGTCTGCATTTTGGCCCAGGTCCCCAGTAGGGGGTGCGCAAGAGGCAACCACACATTGATGTTTCTCTCCCTCTCTCTCCCTCCTCCCTCTCTAAAAATAAATAAATAAAATATTTAAAAAAGAGAAAGAAGAGCAACAATCCAGAGATACTATTCTAGGTCGAATTTAGAGACCAGCCGCTACAACGTGTGCTGGGCTGGAACCATCAGACAAAGCCGAGAAGTGTGGACCAAGCTTTGAGATGCACATGTTGCTGGTGAACAAGATCAGTAACGCAAGCATTGGTTTGTTTGGCTTTCTGAAGTAGAAACAGGATAAAGTATCTGGCAGAAGTGAGTAAGAATGTGGTGACAGCCCTTCTCCAAGTGTGCAGAGTGACTGCCTGAAATGGCACAGCCAGCAAACGGCAGAGGAGTCGAGGCGAAGACCCACACTGAGTATTGCTCAGCGAAAGCCAGGCAGGGTTTCTCAGAGCAACACTGGTTCACGTGAAGTTACTGGCTGGATGCTGTGTCCACCCGGACAACCGCTGTGCCTCGGTGCCGGGGAGCAGCGTCTCTTGGTGGTGCTTAGCTGCAGTCACAGATTACTAATGGTGTGTGGTCCGAGGGGTCCATCCTATAGAAATGGCTCACAGATTATTCTCCCACAAGAATTGATGGGATGTGTGCTTGGGGCTGCTGGGATTACAAACATGTTTAGCACTTGGTCCCTGTTCTTAAGGAATTCACAGCTTAGCGGAAATACAAAAAAAAAAAAGTGGCTGATAATGAATGATTCAAACAAGTGCATCATTAGCAACCCCAGGTAGATCCTGTAGACTTTGGGCAGCCCCCATTTAGAACAAAAGCCATGGGCGGATGGGTGATCAGCCACTGGCCCACAGTTTGACCTTAGCAAGTTGCATAACTCCTTGCAGCCAAATTTTACCTATTTGAAATGGATACTATAATATTTTTGTGAGTATCAAATAATATACCATACAAAAAAGTGTTCTGTAGGCACTCTGCTATGTTCTGGACTACAGTTGGGCTTCAGACGAGGGCAACGTTCATCCGATTGCGAGATTTCACTAAGGGAAGTGCTTAATCCGCTGCCTCCAGATAAGCGGAATCGTATAGTATTTGCCTGTCATGGCTGACTTGTTTTAGTAGCATGTCTTCAAATCCATCTGTGTTGTCTTGCATGCCAGAATTTCCTTACTTTTAAAGGCCAATTAATAGCCCAAAATGCTGCTGTGAACAGGGCTGGATGAATGTCACTTTGAGCTCCTGCTTTTGTATCATTGAGTCGGAGGTGTTCTTTATATACTCTGAATACTAAGCCCTGATCAGATGTGTAATTTGCTAACATTTCTCCCATTCCGTAGGTTGCCCCTTACTCTGTTGATAGTGTCCTTTCTTGCATAAAAAAAAATTCAAATTTGATATAATCTGACTTATCTCTTTTTCTTTGGTGGCCTGTGCTTTTGGTGGTGTTATATCCAAAAAGTCATTGCCTAATCCATCATCAGGAAGGTTTTCCCTCTGTTTTCTTTTAACTTTTTATAGCTTTAGCTCTTAGTGTTTAGCTCTATGACCCACTTCGATTCAATTTTTGTGTATGCTGCAAGGTAAGGTTATAACTTTATTCATTAGCCTGTGGGTGTGCAGTTGTTGCAACAAATGAAATGTTTTTGGAGAACGGAATGTGCATGAGTAATTAAGGATCCAGTCGAAGGTCAAGCTTATGAGTTTGTGTGTGGCCATATTCTAGGCTGAGTGTTGGGCTCGGTAGTTGGGACTTAATTTGGGAGAGACTACGGTGTCATTGATTAGGGCTGTGGTTCAGGAAAACAAATCTGTTGGCCGATGTCAGATGAGTCAGAGCGGGTGGGAGTACATGGTGTATGTTTGGAAGCAAAAGAGAATATTTTAGAAATGTTTTCTTTTTCTTTGTTAACACCCATCACATCTAGTATAGAAACTCTTACAAATGTTACTGATGGAAACTTTCACATTTTTATGACCTATAAAGCATTTTTAATAAATTTTTCACTTTGAATTATTTTTCTCATCAACGGTTTTATTGCTCATAATTTAGAACTTGGAAACTACAGAATAGCATGAAGAAAAAAACCCAAATCGCCGTTGATTCTACCATCCAGATGCCAGCACTGCTAACATTGGCTGCCTGCAAGTCCTGTTTCGTAAACATATGTATTTTATATGACCAAGAGTAATACTGAGTGTGAAGTTTTACATCCTTTCTTTTCCTTTTTATTTCACTTGGCATTGTTCTGGAACACATTTCCTTGCCTTTTTAATGAGTTTTAAAGTGTGCTTGAGTAATAAGTATTGCAAAGGGAGGCTGGGGAACCAGCTGTAATCTCCACAATGCGCAGACTTGCTCTGTGACCTTTGCCGATCACAGCCTTACTTGCTCTGCCTGCAAAATTGGATAATACTTGCTGCCTATTCCCTGGGCACATGATGAAGAGCAGTGAGGTAATGCCTGCGGATTGCTTTTCTTCCCTGTAAGCGAGGTGCTATGCATGTAGAGATTGTTCTTTCACAGCACGCCCTTGCTGGGTCTACGGAGGCGTGAGGGAGGAACCGTTTTCTTTCCTTCTCCACCATCAGCCCCTGCGTCCTATCTCTGTGAGCTTCTGGGTCCGCCTTCTGTACGAAGGGCTTATCACATAAACACACAGCTGCATTGTGTTTCTGCAGCTACAGAAAATATTTATGGCTGAGAAAGCGGTCGTTCTCGATGATGTGATTAGTGTGTTATGAACACACAGACAGTATCAGGAGCACCCAGTAGCATTTCAGTATTCCAGTTTCATCCGTTCCTCTCGTTGTGTTTTATCACCGTTCTTTAAATCTGAGGTGGCTGCCACCACCTCTGATGACAGTGTTTCTATCAGGGCGGCTGTGACCTGCTGTCCTTGCCGCACTCCCTGACGGCGTCATTTCTCTGCTCATTGCAGGGCCGGCATCTGTTAGGGTGTCTTCGTCTTGCCACTTAATGGGATGGACAAGATGATTGTTCACGCCTTTCTTCTACTACAGAATTCCAGGATGACCTTTCGCCGTTGCCCGCACACCACGCCCGTCACGATACGGCGATCAAGTATTCCTGGAGGGCATTTCGTGTTCCTGGAGGTTGACTCCATTATTCATTTTGTGAGACCAGGGTTTCTGTGTCCTCAGCAAACTTCTTTCCACTCTGAATCCACGTATTGCTCTGTTTCCTGTGGATGGTAACCGAATGATTTCTCTGTAGTCTTCATGAAATTAGAAGGCACTAGATAGCCAATCCCCTTCTAACAAGCCTCTTAACGCTGAGTGCTTGCAGTTGACAGCTTCTTTAGAATCCTTTTCTGTCACCCTCTAAACAGCCTGTGGCAGAGGGTCGCATATGAGTGTTCTACAGACGAGGGCACATAGGTTTCCGATGCCGGAGACTTGCTTTGTGTAAGTGGCTGCAGCGGAATGCCTACGCAGGGCTCCCAGCTCTAGCCCAGTTCTCTACCCACTGTCGACAGAGAGGATACGCATGATATCCTAAGCTGAGCAATTAGAAATAAGACATCAAAATAGGAATCTTGGGTGGCCGTGTGTTCGTGCAGCACTGTGTCTTTCCCCTAGTTTGTGTGATGTTGGTCAGCAGAGGATCTGGCCTGTTCCCTTCGTGTATCTTACAGCATCTGAAGCAACACTCGGATGGTCAGCAAGGGCTTGGGGTATTACTTTGTCCTCCGGATGAAACAGTGAGCTGTTTGTTTTCGCCACAGAGGCTTTGAAAACCCCACGCATGTGAACAAAGCCTCCAGCATCTGCAGAAATCTGCCCGAGTATCAAGAACACTT
Organism: Anoura caudifer; assembly: GCA_004027475.1. NCBI lineage: Eukaryota > Metazoa > Chordata > Mammalia > Chiroptera > Phyllostomidae > Anoura > Anoura caudifer. Next base: position 86,011 of record PVKU01003943.1, read on the forward strand.
GAAAGAGCATTTCTGAATAGCAGCCTTTATGCTTCGCACCTATCACTCCTCATCTGTGCATGTGGAGATGCCTTCCCAGCCCAGTTCTGTGAGCCCTCCCTCCCGCCTCAGGTGTGGGGAAGGGAGCTTCCCTTGGCCTCCCTTCCACAGGCGTGCAGACCGAGGCCTCAGGCGTCTGCCCTACAGGGTCCAATGTTGACACCCCTCCTGCTCAAGGCGACTTTCCGTTTGCTCTCTTGTCTGGGGAGGACATGTCCATCTTTTATTTTTGGAAGATAGTTTCAAGTTTCGTTTGCACTGTCAGTCTCGAGTGAGTTTGTTGGTTCTGTACATCGGAGTGGCCTCTCTTTTCTGGTGGGTGGGGTGGCGGGTGGGGGGGATAATCTAGTAGATAGGAAGACCTGCACCGAAATGAATAACTTCCTTTGCTTCTAACTATGCTCAGTTTATCCTATGCTGTGGGCGTAGATTTAGATGTAAAACAACGGACAATGATGTTCACAAAAATGGCACTTAAAGGTGTAATATACTACCTAACTTAATTTTATGCCCTAGTGCTGCTTATAAGCATCTAAGCGTAAATACACCAATCTTAGAACATTAACTGGAAATCAGAAAATACATTCACTAAGGTCTTTGTTTTCTTTTCTTTTTTTTTTAGTTGTGCTCAAACAACTAACAACTGTTTTTCATTACACATCTACAATTAATTAGTTTCACAAACTGGTTCTTGCTGGCCCTTGTGCTATGAAATGGGTGTTTTATCTACTTTGATTTTTTTATATGAGGCAAAATCACAGCTTAATAGCAACCACGTGATGTGCTTGATGACCCCACAGTTGAGCGGTCCTATCTGCAGCTCCGGGCCATGTTTGGTCAGTGCAGGCTGAAGGGATGAAGGAGTGACGGAGTCGGACAAGGGAAGCTGATAGAAATAAACCGGACATTGGAGGGCAATGCCTGTGATACTTCTTAGAGGTCAATGGGGCGGCCACCAAGACTGTGCTGACTGGCAGAAAGGAAGTCCAGTGGCAAAAGCTGTAAACCAGCAGGGGAAGTGGAAAAGTGAATTTCCACTGAGGGAGAATAACCTAGGGAAACGGCAAAGGCGCTGAGCCCAGGAGGGCAGGCGTGGCTCCCCCGGGTTCATTTACTTAAAGACAAGTGGGCACCGGCTGTCTGTTCTGTGCCAGGAACAGCGCAGTGGTTGTGTCTGCAAAAGTCCGTCCACTCGGGGCTTCTTTCTTAAGCTCAAATCAAATGGGGGAAACAGGCTGGAAGTCTACCAATATCAGTGTAACAGTACGATGGACACGGTAGAAGTGTATCTATAAGATTTGTTAAATTATATAGAAAGGGAGTGATCAATTTTGCTTGGCAGAGTTACAGAAGGTTTTACAGGGAAAGGAACAGGAAGGCTATTTGTTTTGTTTTGCTTTGTTTTGTTTTTGTTTCCTTTGTAATTTTCTATTTGTAGGCAGCCTACCATGAGGAACCTTGATGGGTTCCTTACGGCCAGCATCTTTAACCTCACCGCTCCACTGCTCCCTCTTTATGAATAAGACAACTGAGGCCCCAGGAGCCAAGTAAGGCGTTCAGGATTACCCATCGAATGAGTGCCTCCCACCCGGTCCGTACAGCTGCAAAGCCCGTGTTCCTGCCACTCCGCACTGGGGTCTGGGGGCACCAGGGGCGATTCATCAGACAGGTGCGGAGCAGGAAGTGGGAATTCCCGGCAGTGGCACCTTCAAGGGGGGCAGGCAGGCACAGGCACGAGAGCTTGGAGGGTCTGAGCATCACCTTGGGTTCGAAGGGAGGGGATCATCCCATGCACAGCTGTCTGAGAAGCAGTAAAGGGATTTTAGTGTCCCTTCCAGCCTGGAGGCTTTGTCACAGGTAAGAAATTATTGCTAACCTCCAAGGGCTTATTACATCCTTCACTAATTTGCCGAATATTACTGAGAACTTACTATTGGCCAGGCTCCGCTCTAGGTGCTGGTGATACAGAAAAAGGTCCCTGCTCTTACAGAGCTTACACATAGAGGGAAACAGAGGCCAAACACAGGAGCAAAAGAAGAAGCAAACATGGCTGGATGGTGAGAATTACCATGGAGCCAAAAAGCAGAGAGAGAGGATGAAAGCAAATGGTGTGGGCAACACAGGGAAGTCAGGCCTCCACAATAGGTTGACGTTTGAGCAACATTATCTTGGAGGGGAGATTGAGCATGTATGTAAGTGACCACAGAATGAGACAGTATGTGATAACGTGCTGAAAAATACTGAAAAGAACCAAATCGAATTTATAGAAAGAAAGTAACATTGGAGTAGGCGGATGTGTTGGAGAACACTCACGATATGCCTAAAAGCCATCATGTGTCCCAGTTTTACAGATTAAAAAACCCCTGATAATCAGAGAGGTAGGTAACTGCTCTAGCGGCCCATGGCTGGGATCCAAGCTGTGCAGTCTTGTCTGAACCCAAAGCCTGTACTGCGCTTCACTCAGGATGGAAGAGCCATCTCCTGGGGTGAGGATGGGGAACTTAAAGGAGGGTTTCTTGGTATCGGCATGGTGTTAGGCCTCAGGGGATGAATGGGATTTCGATATGGGAAAATGATGAAGGTGAATGGGAATGGAACACCCAAAGCAACAGATAGCAGAAGGCAAAAATTCAGGGCTTGTCTAAAAGCAAGTTGGTTGAAGCCCAGAATAAGCTGGTTGGACCCACAGGGAGAGATAAGCTAGGAGTGGGACCAGATTTCAGAACAAACCAGAAATGCAAACAGATGTCTGGGACCCGGAGAGCACTTTAGAGGAGTCTCTTCTTTATTTAGGAGGCAATGGGGAGCCGCTGCAGGTGTTTCTCAGGGGTGAGCTGCTGCTCTATTGGATGGATAAACCCTTTGGGGAAACTCTTATAGTTCTCTGTTTCCCTGATTGTTCTACTAAACTCACCAGATAGAGCAGCTTGTCATGAGTGTTATCCACACTTGTTCACATCAAGATTAGGTCCAGCATTAACCTGATGCAATGTTACATCAGAGAAAGGTATTTGGACGTAGCTTTGCGTGAAAAACCTCAGGTGTGCCAATTCTCAATTGATTCCTTAAGAAACAGCATTGTCCCAGATGTCACATTGCTAGGTGTGAGGTTCTTGGATGAACTCCATTTGGCAGATGCAACCTGCCCCTCTCCCACCTCCTCCCATTGACGAGATGCTGACAGATGGGGAGGCAGAGGCTAGAAGTATTGGCATCCCAGTGAGCCATCAGGGGGATGTTATTCATGAGAGAAGAAAGAGCACAACTCAATTCACCTTTGCTCCCAGTTGGAGAGCAGATTACATTCTTCACAGCGAAGTGATGACTCAAGCCACCCGCGGAGGAGGGAAAACAGGCTGGGGCAAGCTCTTTATGGGAGACTCAACGGTACCACGAGAATCCAATACATGCCAGCATGATGCCAGGCAGGGTCAGGGCCCCAGAGTGTCCCTGGGGCATTTTGGGTGGCTATTAGCGGTCTGCCTTTTTTTGTGCTTTCTGTTCAATTTTCCCCTGCGTATTGTACACCCCAGTCTCTGTATAGCAGGCTCCCGTATGCCAAAGGCGACAGACAGTCCATGTGTGTTTGAAAATCACCTTTTGGTTAGATTTTTCATTCAGAGACTGGTTTTATAACACATTGTAATACAAAGGTTCAGTCTATGAATGAATGGGCTTTGGTGAGAGGTCTGCATACTCTTGTGATTATTTACAATTTGTATTTATGTGCGTTTCCAGGGGAGTAGTCCTGAACCTTTAAAAGATGCTATTACCCTGTTAAGGTCAAAACCCCTTCTCTTGGGGTTTTCCTTCCCCCTTTCCCTCCCTCCATTTCTCTTACCTTTCCTTCAACTTGCTAACAAACTTACTAATTACTTTCTAGTTAACTTCTCAATTTTCTTTATTTCTTCTCTCACTTAGTTCTTCAACTCCCTCCGTTTCCTTGTGGTACAGAGTGGGGAGGTTGGGAATTCAGAAAGGAAGGAGAGCAGAGGAAATGAGAGTAAGTACAAGCTGTAGGAAGTCATGCAGTCGTGGGTCAGATTTGAGCACAAATATTGGTGTTCACTTCTTTTCTCCTGTGCTTTTCACCCTTGCTTCCTCTGGTGAAGACAGGCACTCAGAAGAGGGACTGGAGGCCTAGATACTGCTCCATATGAGATTAACAATGGATGAGAGCACACAGCGCGTTGTGATTTACGGCTTGAAGTGGCAAGTTTTCTAATTTGACACCAGGGTTAGGATTTCAAGTGGGTCAAAAGGAATGATGTTTGAAACAGATCTGAAAGAATCAATGAATAGAAGACAGAAATTGGGTGTAAGGAGGGAAAATCTGGGGAAAAAGAACTCGAGTTATTTGGGTTTAAACATATCACAAAATACATTATTCTTACCAAATAGACTATATTTTTTCCCTTCAAGTCAAAATTCCTCTAGAATTGTTCTCTAATTTCATGGATTATCATGTATTTCTCTACTTACAAGGTCTTGGCACATTGATATTTATTGTAAACTTGAAGGTTCATATTATTTGTGTATTAAATTAGAACTATTAGAAATGGATAAGAAGAAATTGGTTAGTATTGAACAGACCCGGTTTCGAATCCTGGCGCTGGCGGTTACAGATTGCCCTTGCTGTCGGAAAGAAGAGCGCTCCTCAGAGAAACCTTTCAGAAGCTGAAATGCCATACGGTGAAGAGGCAGTTACCATGGCTTTACATGGAAAAACAGGCCCACAAAGTAACCTACTAAAAAATACCAACGAACACCGAACCCCCCAAATGACAGCAGCATGCAGTAAAGCCAGGCCCCCCTTGCAGGTGTGCGACCGCCTCTATCATGCCTTCCTGCAAACCAAACACCGAACACTATTGTTTTTTTGTCATAAAAACAAAAATCCTCTTTGGATTTATGTCAGTTAGCAACAACAGGTACTGATGTAGGTCTCTAGTGGAGGGCCCTAGTGCAAGCTTTCAAGGAGCAGGGCTACCCGTGCTGTTGTTTTGCTATGGATGTTAAACTTGGCGCACCTTAATTTCTTTATATATGAGTCGGGACTAAGGATGTTTAATCCGCCAGGTTGGTGTGGAGTTGAAGTCAAATGAGCCGTACGGGCCTGTGCTAGGTGACCAATTGCTGTTCGCTCACACCGCCAAGACCACCTGGGAACAAAACAAATGCGCACACTTTAAAATGAGTAAACCGGCTTTTGTGTGACTTGGTAACTTCCTCAGTAATCCAGAATTTTGACCGTACCCACGTGTTTAACACTAAATGTGTGCAATGGTGGATTACGTTTTCCTTTCTGACTCCGAAAGTGAGTGGTTTCAATGTCTCTGTGCTGCTTCAGCTATTACGTTAGTAGTATTTTTAGCTATTATTTTCCCCCAATTTTCCCCTCTTTCACTGTTTCCAAGAAGAAACAGTGAAGGGGAAGTGAGTCACAATTACAAAATGTCCACTCCCGGCCCTCTTTTTCTAGCTTTATTCACCCTACTTCCTGCCACATGTCGAGAGTTCAAAAAACATTTGCTGGGATCATTATTGTCGTTACTGCTCCATTCTTCCTTGCAGCGAAATTAGGCAGATGGGAAATATCCCGGTAACGCCGCGGGGCTGGTGAGAGGGGCGAGACCCTCAGCCTGCTTTTCCTCTCATTAGACGGGAAGAGCGCTCCTGGCCCCCCAGCGCCAGGGGAGGCCGCCCCTCCCTTTTCTCCCTCTGACGTGGGCTATTATTTATGCGGGAGATTGTACACGCTTTACCCAGAACAAAATATTTTGAACAAAAATTTAAATAAACTCCTCTGAATGAAGGTTTTAACTTCCTTCTTAATAGCTAAAGAACGCGTGTGGCTTTAGATGCCCCAGTTCCTTGGGACTGACAATGAGACAACTCTGATGCTGGGACATTCCTGAGAGCACAGCTCCCCAGACCAGAGCGGCTCTGAGACACGCGTGGGGGCCGCTGTGCCTCTCACTCGAATCACAGCCAGCCTGGGACAGCAGGGTTAGAGGCCACGTGACTGAAATCCATGCAGCCTCTCCCTCTTGGCCCGTCCTATGTCATGGTTCTGCCCACACCTCTCACTCTTCTTTCGTTGTCCGTCCGAATCTCACTCTGGAAATAGGAATGTTCAAATTGGCCATGGACTTCTCAATGGAGATTTTTTATTTTTTGCCTTCAGCCTTTGTTTATAATTGTAAATGTGAGAAAGGTTGAAGTCCTTTTCTCCTCCATGATACTTTCTGTCAGTGGAAATATTTTCCATGGTGTTACATATTAATTGGATCCATAGTAGTAATTTTATCATTCCGAGGAGTTTGTCTAGCTTGCCTGACTCAAGCTTTTGTATGGTTTCTTTTATATTTCTCAAGAGTGTATACTCAACATAGAATCCCCCCTAACTACCAATATTTCAGTCATTGGTTCCCTCGCACAGAATGATAGCCAATGTTACAAGTGTTCTGTTTCTCAACATGTCGAAAACAAAAATAAATGATAGCTTCTTTTATTTTTCTGAGGGAAACAATTTGAAAACTATGGCCCGTCAAAGTTTTGGTTTATTTTTCTTCTGTGTTGCACATTAGATTAACTTTATTTAGACTTTCCCCAAATCGAGTAGCACAAGGTGCTTTCTAGTCTCTAATTCTTGCCTGCCTAAGTCATTGCTAGTTTTATAGTTTTCCTTCCATGTATTGGCTCAGTCGCTCTACTTTGTATCATCAGCACATTTCAAAATACTCACAATATTTTCCTTCTTTTAGGTCACCAAAGTGACCACAATCAATACCTGTGCTAATCCTCATGACACACCATGGGTCACTGCCTTCCACTCGGCTCTGCTTCCACTCACAATACACCCTGGGCTTCAACATCGCATCCGGGGCATCATCCACTTCGGTGACTTGTTTCTTCTCATTCCCAGGACGTCTCCCCACCGTACGCGTAGCTCCAAGGAGAGCAGGCTTCCTTTTAAAGAGACTCTCGTGGCTACTAGAATCAGAGATCCTTTTAAACCCAGCATAAGTACCTTTGAGAGAGCAATGGTCATACAAGAGCATGTTACTTCTCAAGGGAAAAAAATAAAAAATCCACTGTACTTCAACAGGATGGTGAATATCTGTAGGGTAAAATTCAGGACTAGGAGACAAGTTATGTAGATCCTAGAGTAGTTTCTGATTCATCCTTCGCCACTGGTGAACCCAGGAAAGCCACTTGAATATTCATTTGCTTGATTTTATCTTTATACTGGAATTCCATTAAGATTATGTTGGGTTGCTGTTCAATATCAATGCAGTAATAATGCATTGAGAGCAATACCTGTAAACAGAGGGATTTACTGCTTACCACCAGAGAGTGAGGAAAAACTGCATTCCTCTCTTAGAGAAGGGGTCTCACAGACCTTTATTATAAAACCTTACTATACCTGAAATCTGGAAAGCGTAACTACTTAACTTAGGCCCAGGAATTTTAAATAACAATTCTAAAACTTTCTCAAGAGCTCAATAAATTCTCTCATAAGACATAACTAATGAATAGAAACTTAGGATATTTGCTTACATTACTTTTCCTACTTTTGCAAACATTTCCCAAGAGTTTAAAATACCCAAGAGTTTCCAAGGCTGAACTTCTCACCCCCCTGTCACTGATAATATTGTGGATTTTCAATACTCTGAGCAGTAGATTTTATGATTTAAAAAAATTCCATCTATTTTCTTGTGATATTTTGAATGTGGTTTATGATATATAAAACCTGGCACACTTCATTTGCCATAAAGATCATTGTCCAAAATTATATCATGTCTGTAAATCACCACTTCGCTTCAATTTCATCAAAATCAAAGGGATGGGTGACTAACTACTTCTGCATTTTTTAAAAAAATCACAGTGGTTGTGTGGTTCAGCCTGCAGACCTGTAGCTGACAGAGGATTTGGTAGCATGTGCACCACGTTGGCTAAGTCAAAGTCTTAGTGTAATTCTGATGAAAACAAAGGACACTGCACACATTCCGAAGGCAACGGACCAGAAACACAGAAAGGAAACAAGGGCCCCAGGGCTCCGAGGAGAGCGGAGGTGGCATTTACGTGGCTCGCAGGGACATCACGCTGCCCCTCCTCCCTTTGGTTAGACACGGCTGGATTAGGGTCTGTCTGCCTCCAACCATTTCAGCCGTTGCTCTACTGAATGTCAAATTACCACCGTCTCCTAAGGTTTCGGTTAGGAAGACCTTCTGATGAGTCTTTTACCTTGTTTCCTTCGAACGCAGCAGGAATCATAATGAAGGAATTAAATCATTGTTCATAGACAATAGGAGTACACTCCCCAAAGCTTTTACCATTTGATGTCTTCTGGCAACAGCGTTTACTGAGTTTCGGATCTGTGTTTCTTATTTTGAAAGATGGCTTTTTCGGGATAAAAATAAGTTTCTGAAATAACAGTGTCCTTAAAGTGATTACAAATCCCCATATTTTTGTATTACTCACTAATTGATGACTCAGTCCCACAGAAATACCTGGGCATAAGTGATGCCTTTGTTTACAATTAAGTAAAAGCTAAAAGATACTTAGTTTTTATATGGAAAATATTCATTGAGTGTCTGTTATGTTACAGGGATTGTGGTGAGTGCCAAGTATAAATGGGACAGGTCAAATATATCTGCCTTTCCAAAGGCTGGGTTACCATGGGGACAGTGCAGAAACACAAACAGGATGACAAAAGCTGTGAAAGGGAACTAGGCCCCCCGTATAAGGCCCCCTGGGGTACCAAGGAAGGGCATGGCTCAGCCTGGATTTGGGACTTAGGGAAAGCTTTCTGCAGTGGTGGCAGATAAACCGAGACTTGGAGGAAGACTTGGAGAGTGGTGCCTTAGCCACGAACACGTGGGAAAGTGGAAGAGAGCACATGGGGCAGAAAGAGTGGGTGAGACTCGGCGGGACTGAATGGGGGTGATAGCGGTAGTGGTGCTGGTGGGAGAAGGGGAAGCTGGAGAGGCGGGCAACATCTGCCTACATCGTAAGTGTCAGGGAGACTGAACTTCATCCTGCTGCAAGGGACCGATATCGAACGGGTTAAAGGGGAAAATGGCATAATTCGATTTATTTTGAAAGATCAGTAAAATCATTAAGCAACATGTAGCAAGAAGTAGTCATGGAGAACAGAGTACACGGACTATAGATTTTTGATTAGGGTCAATATAAATGAACTTCTGTTTTTAGCAGTAAGGCAATCGAGATTCGTTGACAGACCTTCTGGCTAAAAACAATGGAAAACCTCCTGCATTATTATATTATGAGGTTCTGGTAAAGAATCAAGAAATTCTCAGGCAAAACCTAAGCAAAAATGAGAACTCAGGTAGCTGGAACAATAGGGCCAACTTTCACTCTGAGAACATTGCCAAGTTGAGGTGATCTAATTTTAGTTTTTATGTCCCCTCGGGGCATGGAGAATGGGAGAAAAACTGTAAGGCCTACTAAATACTGGGATTTAAAAAAGGCATCCCATATAAAAATGTATCCCTGTATCCTCAGTGTAAGGACGAAATAGCACTTTGAACCAGTGCTCCTTACCTCGCCACTCTTCCCTCGGCAAGGGAAATCGCTGCTCTCTGAGTCTGGCACTGGTTTGAAGCAAAAGGGATCTGTTTGAAACTTCTAGCCACAGAAAGCTCCTCAAGTAGGTTTGAAATGGTGTGAGTTTGATGTGCTTTAGGAGGAAGATAATACAATAATCTCTGAAGGAATCCAATAAATTCTCAAAGAATTCCTGTGGGTATCCCGAAGAGATATGAGCTTACAGACCAAGTCCCAAAAATACAAAGAAACAAAATAAGAAGGTGGGAGTTATCAGAAGCAGCAGACAGTAGGATCAGGTTCAAATGGCCTTCAGGTATGGATAGTATTAGAGAACGCACAGAAAATAAGCATGTTTAATGTGTTTATAGAAATAAAACATGATAAAATGAATAATGAGCAAGATAATAAAAATCACTAAGCAAATATGAAAAAGTAGACTTTCTAGAAATGGAAAATGCAATGGTTTGAGTTAAAAACTCAATGAGCACATTCAGTACCAGATTGGACACTGTGAAAGAGAAAATTAGTGGTTTGGAAGGCATAGGTGAAGAAGTTATGCAGGATGAGGTTCTAAGAGACAAAGAGATGAGAAGCATGAGACTTCAGGATTGTGGGGTACAAGGTGGGAAGGTGCAGGATCCTGTCAAGTCAACATTCCAGAAGGAGAGAACTCAGAAAACGAGGAGATACAATATTTCAAAAAAGAACGGTGTAAATTTCTCAGAATTGGTAAGATGCCAACGTTCAAATCATGGAAGGCTAGTGAATCCATTCAAGAAGGGTGAATAAAAGCAAATCTGTGTCTAGATTGGTCAGTATAAAACCACAGAATCAAAAATATGAATATATTCAATATAAAAAGTTTTTTTTAGGATAAGTTTTATCCATATCAATATCACAAATTAGTATATATAGAGGTTCCCCCATATTAACATAGTAATTAATATGACTAATTTTCTGATCAGACAATGTCTTGGAAAACTTTGGCTCTACACCATTCATTTATCCATTTTTTTATCCATTTATTTTATTTTAGATCATACCTAATTTTTAACCACATGATTATATGGTAATAGAAGTAGGACTCCTAGAATGAAAAGAGATCATAAAGGTCATTTATTCCAGTTCTTATTTTTTTTAAATGAGGCACTAGCATTACTGTTTTTCTGTACTACAGAGCCACTGAATAGTTGCAGACACGTGGTTCAAATTCAAAGTCATTCTCAATGATAATTACTGACTGGTTGGCGCCGTTTCCTTTCTGTAGTCTGATGAGGTCAATTATAACCCTGTCGGAACTCACGTGATAGGTTATTATTCTTTGCTGAGACAGTGTTGGTGAAACTGAAGGAAAACCAGAGTCTTTTAAAATAGGAATTTTATGGACACAGGGGGAAGAAATATTGCTTTTTTGGCTCAGAGTCACAGATTGAATTTTAATTGGCCACTAACTGATGAGACTAAGTGTGGGGGCTGGAGTCACAGTTCCCTGAACTCCTTTCCTCAAGACTGAGAACAGGACGAAGGCACTTGGTCTTTCAACGTTCCATGTGGACTGCACTCCATTTCTACATTAAACGTACATTCAAAATTAAACAACTGCACGTCACGTCCGAAACCACCACCAACATACTGTAGCAACTCCTGTTTCCTGGCTGTGCCTGGCCTCTGTACTGATGGAAACATCAACACCCTGTTTTTCTTGAACTTCCGTTCCAGTAAGTTCTAGGAGCCTCGCACTGTCTCCACTTTTGGCTTTCTAAACAGCTATAGTTATTCTTGTTTTCATAATATTCTAGGCTATTTTAATTTCATATATGTTGGACATTATCACGACTTCAGTTAGGCGAATGGCCAAAAAAATTTTTTTAAAGGAAATGTTAAACTATGCCGTAAAGAGGAAATATCATACAAGTGTGGGAAGAAATAGGCGCCGATTCTAGCTCCCGAGGAGTCAAGGCAACCCGCGATGCTGGGGGTGTGGGAGCGAAGGCGTTTCCCACCATGAGCAGGCACCCACAGCAGCTCTGGTGCACCTGCCAGGCAAGCATCTCACGAGGCGACAGCTACTCTTCACAACGTCCATCTGTCCCCGCCATGACCAAGTTTCTGCTAGAACAAAGGGTAGGTGGGGGTGACCTCTGCCCAGGGCGCACGCAAGAAAATCACTGGCCAGGCTGGCTGGGCTCGCAGCTGGCTACCATCGCTTCTCCCGCTAGATGGCAGTGGCGCCCTTTCATTCCGAGGCTGTTTTGCCTTTTTTGAAATAAATCCATTCTCGCTCTCCTGGATAATTCTGTTCTCAGATCTGCTGGGCAATGATTTAAACAATGCTTTGATGCTGTAGGATGTTGGTGTTCAGAAATCAGGTCTCTCCTTTTCTTTTGTCCAAAAAGATAATATACTACCTTTTCAAAGTCAATTAACACTTAGGGCAAAGGAAATGGGGGAAGCATAGGCCACTTTCCAAAGGATTGTCTTTTGATGTCATTCAGGTTTCAACCAGGAATTGCAAATCATTGGGAAAAGAAAGGAAATAATAATGAGTTTATTTTGTTTCTTGATAACACCCAATAAGATGACTCAATATGGCTTTTTTGGCTTATTTCCTAGCAATGCTGGGGGTGTGTGCAGAGTGCTGGATGGTAATTTCTACGTGTCTTGTAGTCACGAAGGCAATCGGGATGCTTTTGGGACAACTTATGCCTCGGGACGGGGCTGAGGGAGAGCATCGCCGAAGTCTCCGCAGTGCGCTGTGGTTCAGTATGTTTTTATACAAGAGAAAGGTCCAGATCATGGCATGGCGGAAGGTAGGGAGGCGATAGTGGGAATGGCAAAAAATATAGAGCTCTCTTTCATCACAGCCGGCATCAACTCCTCCCCGAAAGCACCGCCGAGGGAGCCCAGGCTCCAGACTGGGGGCCCACGGAGGAGGCAGTGCGCGTTCCGCCAGAGGTGGGCTTCGCCATCTCTGCTTCAGGCTCAGGAATTCTCAAATCAGCACCTCGGGATGTCACAGCTCAAAGTCGTAATAACTTATTTGAATTTCATTTAGAAAACAAGCCTGGGCACTCCAAAACAATACGCAGATGATAAAAAATAACCAAACGCGTTGCAAATGAGATTATTAACAAGCTGACTTTTACATTGACTGCTGGCAACGTGCCCGTCAGGACAGGCCGGGGCAGCTGTGCCCCCCACACCCCTGGCAGTGCCCTCGCGGCGCGGGACGCCGTTGTGCCCCTTCTCAGGTTTTTTTTTTTTTTTTAACTTTAATACAGAAAAGACCTTCGCTTGGTTTGATAACCTTTTCCTTCTTGAATAAGGAGTTTCTGTTTGCATTCACACGAATAGAAAAAGACCTGCTCTGGAAACTCCAGGAGATTGTTTCATGCTTAGCTACAAAAACAAAGTTTTGAAAGAGCAGAAGGGATGGAATAACGACATAATGAGCAAATCCTTGTGAGGTGAATTATTACTCGGGGTGTTTGAGCCGATCTTTTAAAAAAGCAAATCCTAATAGTTACAGCGCTGCCAACCCTGTTGCCTGGTGGGAGACCAGTGAGGCTGTGCGGGAAAGACCGCCCGGCGCCTGCGCCTCGCCCTGCGTCCCGAAGCCGGAATCACTGCAGACCCAGGGACAGACCTGCGGCCCCGCAGCCGGCACATTTTCTTGCTCTGGTTCTGCCTACATTTCTAGCTGCTCTGCACCGACGACATTATGTGTTTTTTTTCCCCTAGACGGGTCGGAGTCCTGTTTGAGGCTTCAGGTAAAGTGGGAGCTAGGAGCTAGCAGAGGGGTCGATGCAAAGGTGTCTGTTGCGGTGTGGCCGGCTGTCCTCCGACCTCTGTGGTCTCCCCGGCTATGGGGTCATTGGAATCAACCGCAGTGGGCAGAGCCGAGGGTGCGCGCAAGCAAGCCGGCGTTCACAGGCCTGGCTCTCCTCCTCCACCAGCCCGCGTTCCCACCGGAGTCTCCGCTTCCCTGGGCTCGGGCCTTGGACCTTCCCACCACTTGCTTTCACCTCTGCTGAAGCCGACTTGATCCCCATCCTCGAAGCCTTTAATGATGATGAACATCCCTCCTTGCATTCAGTGGAGACTTCCAGCTGTTTTGGCAGAGAGCCCGTAGGGCAGCTAGAAGGTCTGGTAGGAGGGAAGAGAGGAGGGTGAGGGAAGAGAGGAGGGTGGGGGGAGGAGGGTGACTCGCCACCAGCAGCAGCGAGGGACACGACCACTGGCTCCATCTCCGCTGTCACGAGAACTTCTGTGTCTGTCTCCCCTCAGCTCCCAGGTGCAGCACATCCAGCACATGTGGCACCCGACTGTCACCGGCATCAGCCTGGCTTCCCCTTGGCCAAAGGACCATCAGCCCGACCTCCTCTTCCCGAGGGACTCGGGCTCTGGCAGGGGTTACAAGTTCAAAGTGAGTTTTGTGGCAGCTGCTCCCGAACCTCTGAGACAGCCCTGCGTGCCCGGGGTGAGGGGGACGGTGAGGGGGACAGCGAGGAAGCTGCCCGTCATGGCCCTGTGCCGACACCCACTCCGCCCTCTGGATGTTGTCGTTTTTGCTCACAAAAAAGTTGTATTATCTTACATGAAAAAAAAGTTATTTTCTTCTTCTGGCTTGTTTATGCAGTGCTCACCATTTTATAATCACGCAGCATCGTCATTAAGGGGTAAACCTAAACAAAACATTACTCCTACTTGTGTTTTTCTCTGGGTACCAACACACCTCAGCAAGCTTGCAGACAGCGGTCACCTAGCAACAGTGCGTTCCTGCATCAAGTGGTTTCAAGCTCTCCCGGTTCCCTCCACCAGAACTCTGAGTTTCACCTTTTCTCTCCCTCTCACCGCTCCTGAAAGGAGCAACCAAGGGGGGTGGAGTATATTCCGTTTCATCCTGAAGTATCCGTTTTAAACGACTGCTTTTAATGTTTTCTGGCATAGTTTGCTAATCCAGTTGTGACTTTTTCTTTAAGTGGCCAGGTATTCTTTGGGATTTAGTCCCATTGCAAGAGGAGGAAACGCCCAGTGTAGTGAGTTAAGCAGGGAGGAATGGAACGCAAGCCCTCGTGGGCTGCCCGGCTTCCTCGGCTCTGATTCCTCTGCTGTCCTCACCTGTTTCTTTGCCTAAGGGGGCTGTTGGGGGGCCTGGTCGTTGTACCCTCATTTCAGTTGTCAGGAAGAAGGAAAGAGAAACAAAAACGCTTACTCCCATAATGTAAGGTTACTTGCCAGGAATTTCACAAGTTGTCTCTGCTCCCGTTCCTTCCACTGGCCGGCACTTCGTCACAGGCCCCACGGAACTTCAGTGCAGTCTTGATTGTGTGCGACCGGCCACTAGTCAGGGGTTCTGTGTCTGGGCAGGAGAGGGAGGACAGGTTTTGAAGAACAACTGATAGACTCCGCTGCAGTCCAAATATTAACATTAGGCACACTTCAGCATTTATATTTATCACTAGGTCTTTTGTTCTTCCAGAAGAAACACTTTCTTTTCATCTCTTGAGAGGAATAGACGGCAGAGATGACAATGTAAACATGAAGTGAGTTGGAATTGTTGGTGGGTCGTGAAAACGCCCCAGGGGATTACCAGGGGCCTGAATGATGCTGGAGGGATGTCGGGCTGATAAACAACATTGGCACTTGATGGTGGCACTTGACGGTGCCCCTTGTCACCCTGAGGAATTCAGGGCGAGGTCTGGCTTGGTGCCCATCCGAGGGCATTTTCATTAACTATCTTGCAAAAAGAATTGCTTGTGACCTGGTGTCACAATGTGGAGACAAGGTCAAAGAGTAACCATTGTTAAAGAAAACTGATCTGAATGGAGGGATGCGCGCGGACCATCATCTGGGGTTTTAAGGAAACGCTGAAGATGTTTAATAATACACTTGGGTTTAAAGACAGGAAGGATTAAAGCTTACTTATGGAGTGTGGCTTGGCACCTGGTCTTTACCAACCAGCTGCCTGTTTCCTGGGCCAGCAAGACCATCCCTTCATTAACTGAATCCTTTCCAGCAGTTAGATCTATACAATGAAAACATGCATTAGTATATGGATGCCTAGTCCTCTCCCCAGAGATGCTGATTTATTGGTCTGGAATAGGTCCAGACAGGGCTGGTTTCTTTATTTTTTTTTAAGAAGTTCCCCAGATAATTCTGGCTCTCAGCAAGGCTGGAGAAGGAATAGATTAAATGCCTCCAAATCAGACTCGTAGGAACTCATACAGCATTCACTTAGGGAGCATCATCAGACCAAACAGTAATGCCATGGATAGCTTCCTCATCTTTGAACCGTGGCTCAGTCCGTACGTTAAATAATTTATTATCATGTTTATATCTTTGAAGATTCGGTAATAGTGTAAACAGAGATGTGGAGTCACATCTGCGCGCGTCCAAAACTCAGTTCTACCAATCAATAGCTGTGTGATTGGGAACGATCATTTAATGTTTATATGGCTTCCTTTCCTTGCCTGAAAAAATTGGTTTTCTTACCTGAAATGGGGTTTATGTGATAATTAAATACATGATTTGAGTAAAATGCTTAGTGAACTGCCTGACATCATGCAAGAGCTGTTAAAATAATGTTTTATTTTTCCATAATTTTATAGTATGTCTTTAAGATGGGTAGGGCAGCTACCATTAGTATACTTTGGTGACTAAATAAATGCAGAAGTTACATACCTTACTCTGGGTAAGGTATTACTCTTGATTAATCATATTTGTTGCATCTCTCCAGCATGAAATCCTGACTGCTTTAGATCCTATGAGAATATAAACTGTATTGTACTCTCTGGTGCGGTTACGTGGATAAGTCATGTGTATGGAAGGGATAGAGTAGTATTATATGTAGTGCAGATTGAATATTAACCACTAGACTTATTTTCACTGTGTCCTATTTTGGAGCATAATAATGGGGTACCCTTGTAGTGTCTGTGGTCCCTTGTGTTAATTCTAAGTTTCCCTTGTAGTTATTGTGGTCAGATGGGTTAATTCTTGCAATTGGAATGTGAGTAAAAGTGACATGTGTCACCTTTGGGTTTGGATCTTAATTTATTGGGTGCACCTTGCCATTCCTACCTGGTGGAACCTGCATGTGGCAGAGTCCCAGCTTTGACCATGTGGAAAATAATGTCCTGAAGAGCGGTGGGACAATAGAATGGACGCATTCTGTATCCTGCATGTGACAGTCCTGATGTGAGATGCCCTGGGTTCTTGTACAAGAGGAAAAGGAACGTTGTTCTCTAAGTGGCTGAACTGTTGTGTTTCTTTGGCAGGAATGCATAGCCTTACTCTGATGGGCACTGTTTACCCAGCTCCCGATTACGCAGTCGCACGTTCTAGGGACAGTGGTTCTGTAGAGCCGTGGTTCTCAAAGTGAGCTTCACGGGGCGGCAGGATCAGCAGCCGCAGCCGCAGCACCTGTGAGTCTGTCAGAAATGTGACTTTGTTGGGATCTCAGGCCCCTTTCCAGACCTTCTGCATCAGAAACTTGGTCAGTGGTCAGTGTTTTGACACCCCCCAGGTCACTCTAAAACATTACTAAAATTTGAGAACCTCCGTCATGGGGGGAGAGGAGGCAAGGAAAGGGTAGGAGAGTAGAGGGGACAGAAGTACTTGAAGGGAATGGACATAGCGAATTGAATGCCTGGGTTTGAATGTGGGCTCTGCCACCTTCTCTCTGGGTGACCTTGGGCAGGTCAGTCTCTCTGCTTCTCGGTTTGCTTATCTGTAGAGTGGGGTAATACCTGTATGAAGATGACAGTATTGTTGTGCACATTAAATGGGTCAGCATGCATAGTGCATTTAGAACAGAGCTTGGCATGTAATGAGTATTAGCTATAACTGTTATTAGAGCAATGAAGTTGTGTCGATGGGTGGAAAATTGATCTGTATGAACAAAGGAGTAGAGGTGGGTCACATAACTTGTCTGTGGAAAACAGTGGGTCTAAGATTATTTAATAATTTAATGTACGCTTATTCCCCTGTTCTTACTTCAAGAACATAATTCTGGAATTTCTTTGTCATTGAGCTCTTCCTAACATTGATTGGAATTTCTATCCCTGATGTAGTTCTAACTCTTCAAAGTTTCAGAGAATAAATTTGATTCTTTCACATTGGCAATCATTCCTTTGGAATAATAGTGGTAGTAGTTAGTCCAAGAGAATCCATCTATTTATCACAACAATGGTCCAGTCTCGTTTCTTAAAGAAATGCTTCAACATAATAGCTACAACCTCCCTCTGTACCAGCCATTCCCCCACACTCAATCAGCTTCTATATTGCTTCTTTCCTTCCAGATCTCCAAGCCTGGTCACATTGCCCCAATACATCCCAAATGCTGGAGCCTTTGTGGGGGTCTCTAAGCTACATTTTAGCTTTGAGGTTCTGGGGAGGACGTGCCACATCCCCTCTCTTATTTTTGAAGACTATGTAACAGAGTCGTTATGCTTCAGGGATCACCTTGCTGAGCTCTTCATTCCATAGGTCTGCTGCCCTCTTATGGACAGCTGTCAGGCCAGAGCTGAGCGCCCAGTGTGGACTCACTGCTTTGCATTCTCAGGGGGCCCTACTGCCCAACACGTTGGCGCTACACTAGAAGTGAGTCATAGGGTATTGTGTCAACGGTTTATCAGAGGTCCCCTTCAACTCCTAAACAACAGTCTTACAAGTCCTCTTGTTTCCTTCTTCTTATCACACACAAGTCCTGGTTGGTTTCTTTCTATTTCAAGATGTCTCCCACCCATAAAAAAAAAGAAAAAAAAAGCTCCTTCCCTTGACCCCAAAGCTTCCTTTGGCTACCACTTTCCTATGTAGCAAAATTTCTTCAAAGACATTTTTGTCCATGCTGTTTCTACTTCTCATCTCTCATTCTTTTGGTGTAAAAATACATTATTTATTGAACATTAGCTCTATGCAAGACACTGTGCAAGGTGCTGGGGTAAGTAAAGAGTAAAAATGAAAACACAGACCAGATATTATGAGCTTTAAAAATGGCTTCTCTGACTCCTAACTCTGACTTAGACGCCACCGTCTTGAAATAATCCAATATCTGTAATTCTAGCCAATTTCGAGTCGGTTTCAAAATGTGGTTGTCAATCATTCACGTATTCATCAGAAGACACCCCAGGGGCCCAGAGTTACAAAAGCACCAAGGCATTTAACTGCTTATCTATCTGATTTTAATGTTCTATAAAAGCTACTTTTTGATAGAAAAATCCGGGCTTTTACATCAAGTGATTTGACATTAATGCATACACCTCCTCAGAAGTAATCAAAGACTGAGGTTTCCTATCAAAGTACCTGATTGCACTTTAAACTTTATTTTTCTATGACATGGCATGAATGGAGAACACTTCGTATGATTCAGGAATGATAATGCTCTTCTCTATCCCGTCCTGTTCGGTATGTAGCAAACAATAAAGGTCAAGCTCACAAGCATTGTAAACTCATCACAGGAGCGAATTTCCAGGGTTTGTTAGGAAGCACAGTTTATTGTTCCTGCTGGGAAGGTATATATTTTAACATTAAAAAGTCCTTGCTCATTTATTTTAGACTGAAACATTAGCAAATATACACAAAAGAAGCCATAAAATTTTCATCTCCTCAGCAGAATTTACTCAAATATTAGAATCTTAGCTCTGTTCTGAGCTTGCTTATAGATGCAGGGGATAATGTTTTCCTAGGAGGCTCATGCTTTTTCTTATTAGAAGCTCAACATCTGTTCTTCTGCGGCTAAAAAGAATGTGGCTAATGGATTAAAAAAAAAAGGAAGAAAACTGAAATCAAGAGCAACTTCAAATCTCAGCAATTAGAACGCAGGCCTCTGGGACTTGGCAGCCTTGGAACATGCACGGTGATACAGAGTAAGAGAGAAAAGAGATTTAGGTGGAATGTCAGAAGAGAATTCAGGAGAGCAACACATATGCAGGAGCAATGAAAGTCTCCGCAATAGCAGAGGACACACTTGGAAACTGACTGAACCAAGCACAGAAGCAGGGGAGGACATGCTCTTGACCAGTGGACGCAGCTTACCGTGACTCAAAGGGTGATGTTCCCGGGATTAATATGAGGGTTTCTAAGGAATTTTTAGAAATCTAAAAATCTATCTGGTTTAAGATGCTTGTAACTACTTTGAGAAAAATGTGGGCACTTACTGTAAACATTCACTGTTGCTCTTTTCTTAGATTCAGGTGAAATTCCCTGATGTTTGGGAGGAAGCCCAGTGGTCTGTGTGCTGATGTGTTCTGATTTATGGCTTTGGGGAGTAACATTGCAAGCTCCTGAGTTTGGTTAATGCGGCCTTTGCTTTTCAATTAATGTAGGATTTCAGGCCCTGTGTAACTGCAGTATCAACAACTCAGTGTTACCAATCAAAACAAAAATCTCTTCCAGAACCTTCCAGTTTACAAAGTTGAGACCAAAGCAGAGAATGTGTGCATTCTCAAGCAGACTTGGTTTTTGAAACATCGCCTATGCTCACCAGCGTTAGGTGTTCCACCTTCTGTTTACAACTGCTCATGGCTCAGTTCCTACCCAAACGGCAGTAATTGCGCAGGGATTTCGTGCTCAGTCTGGCCTCCACATCCACGGTGGCTCCCTTTACCGCCCGTTAAAATTCTCACCGCTTCTCTGGGTCCACTCCCAACACCACCCTTCCCACAAGGTCTCTCCTCGCCTGTAACTACCGCAAGCCACCTAGTCTGCTTCGTTTCCCCTCCCCCTCCCATTGTCTGCAGCCTCCTTATTGCCCTTCTCAGAGTCTGCTTTTTATGTTTACTCGAGTCTGCCCTTCTCCCCAGCAGATTATACCTGAGCTAGAGACCGGGTCCTGTTCACGCCGCCCACTGGCACCTAGCGCAGCGTTGTGTCTGGACCGTGTGCCTGACCTTGTACCCACTCTCCACACCCACTCTCTGATTGCAGTGAGTATGGGCTGTATTCCGGGCACCAACGGGCACAATGAAAGTCCATAAATTATGACCCTCAAAAATGACCTAACTGGTACATAGTGAAGACTTATGGAAAAGATAACTATTGTAGGAGGAAGCAAATAAGAGACGTCAAATGGGGGTGATGAGCACCATAGGTATTCACACAGTGGAGGAAAGATTATGTGAATGCTGTAGGAAGCACGGAGTAGGCACCGAGGATCCAAGGCAACGCGAAGGAGGAAATGCCAGCTAGTCCACAGAGGATGCTCAGGGTAGGGATAGGAATGGACAGAGGGGCCAGAATCCCATGCAGAAAAGACCAACGGAGCAAAATATCAAGCTGGATGACTGAGTGTATTCGAAGTTCCTGCAGGCTCCGGGATAAGCTTGTAAGACGTCCTTGGTGCCAGTCAGAAACCGTTGGAAAATCCCGTCACAGGGAGATTCATCTGGTGTTCGTGTGTAAAATGTTTCCAAGGGAGGCAAGGCTTGTCGCATTGATATGTCACCCACATGATAGGCAGTCCTTGTAACACACACAGAAGGCAGCTCTTCATGTAAGGAATAACGATTGTTTATGCTTATACAGTAGAAATAGTCACAAAGGACTCAGTGCTTTATAAGAGGCTTAACACAACATTCTTTTAAGAACAGTGAGCACTTCTGGTGAGCATGAAATTATTTGCCTTCAACTTTTACGGAACTCAGAAATACAACTAGCGGAACACGAGGCACGTAAGCGTGCTGTGTTAGTGCACAGCGTGCGTCTGCTTCACGAGGAAGAGCATCCTGGGCGAAGGCTCCCGCACTGTTTCACTCAGGTTGCAAGTCTTTCTCATCCGCTCGCCTTCGGAGAGCTCACAAGTCAATATTCTGAGCTGCACTGAAATAGACAGGACAAAGTGCAAAAGCTTAAAAATGCACAGATTTTTCTTGAAAACATGTTGCAATGACTTCTAAACTTCCCTGAGATAGATGAGATTCACAAGGCCCACTCAGCCATCTGTTTTGCTTGATTTCGGACCATTTCCATTTTTCCCAAAGACACAGAGGCAAATAAAGTATGTGCATACGTGTGCATGTGAACGCACACACAGAGTGTAGGTTGGCTTCTCCATATCGAGTGTGAGGAACTGTTCTTTTCTTGGGGTTTTGTATCATCACTTACCCATAATATTTGCTTTTAAAGTTATTGTCATTTCTAAAATACAGAAACTTTTTTCTTCTTTTAACAGCAAAGAGCAGCTTGTATGATTATAGCAAACTTTAAGTGTCAGGGTTACTAAGTATCCTTTTCGTGGTTGCAGAATTTTTTAGTTTTTATTTTTCTACAGTATTTAGAAGTTTTGGGGGGATGCCGTTGGAAAAGCTCTTATTAAGAATTAAGAGATTTGCATCTAAATTATGAGAAGGTTATTTATGGCTTGAATTATGTTCCTCCAAAGGGTATTTTGTAGGTCTAACCTCCTGGTACTCAGGATGTAATCTGATTTGGAAATAGAGTCTTTGTAGAAGCAATTGAGTAAAGAGGTGGTCTTTGGGGTGCCATGATAAGGAGGGATGAAGAGGCACAGCCGAGACACAGAGAGGCAGCCATGTGAAGACGCAGGGAGACGCCATGCAAAATCAGAAGCAGGGACCGACTGGAGTGAAGCGTCTACAAACCAGGGATGCAGAGGATTGCCAGCAAATGTCAGAAAAACCTATTCCTTGATCCTTCAGAGAAATCCTCGTCTTGCCAGCACCTTGGTTTTGGGTTTCTAGGGTCCCAAACTGCCTGAGAATCAATTTCTGTCATTTTGAGCTGTTCTCATCAGTAGGACTTCAGGATGGTAGCCCCGGGAACCTCATACACGGAGGATTACAGTGCAGCTCTGACCACGGATGATCCGAGAATGCCACAGCAGAAGGCACTTTCACCCATACACTTGAGAGGAGCTCAGGCAGCCTTTCCCGTGGGGACCTCGCACACCACGATGCTTCCACTCTGATCTAAAGTAGAGAAGAGTTGTCAGAGCATTGACACGAGCTGACATTGAGCACTGAAGTGCCAAGTCCTGTTCTGAGCGCTCCCTGTGCATCATCGGATTTAATCCTACAACTACCCGTGCGAGATAGATACTACCAGCATCCCCTTTACAAATGGAAGGACGGAGGTTAAATAACTTGCCCGACGTTAGAGCTGGGAGAACTGTGGCTGGAACCCAGACAGCTTAGCTCCTCCTGAGCTTGCCCTCCTGCCCAGAGGTCACTGCCTTTTTACTCTTTCCAGAATCCCACGGCATTAGAAAGAAGGAAAGCAGTGTTTACAGAGTTCCATGGAAATGAGTGACATACGTGGGTGTGGTATCCTGTTTTATTACCTAATCCCCTGACAACTGGTCAAGGCAGTTATCATTTGGGTGGCTTACAAATAAGCAAGCCTGGGTAGCTGTCTCTGGGAGTCGTGAGAATGAGGCCTCAGACATGAAGGAAGGTCTTGAGTGTGTTCCAGCTGGTGGAAGGCCCGCTTGCTCGGTTGCTGTGCGATGCTGTAAAGGGAAGCACCTGCCTGTGGGTTGGGTAGACTGTGGACCATGCAGCGCTGGCTTTGGTTAAGAGGGAGGGTGGGAAAAGAGTGAGAAACGGCATGGGCTCAGGGTCAGGCTACCAAAATAAACAGGTATTGAGCTGTCCAGAGGTGGGACAGATGCATCCCTGGGAAGGGAACGTGACGTGTAAGGCTGGGCTAGGCTCTGACTGTGAAGAAGGTAGCTCCCTTGGGCACTGCTGGGACTGAAAGTTTGATGCTGAGGTAGAAACCATTGTCTTTTTTTGTGAGTCCCTTCATCGGTCTAGGACAGACGGGCCCTGGCTGAGGCAGGGGCAGATGCCCGTGCATGGCTGACAGGGTGTGCAGCTAGTGTCTGTGACCCTCAAATGTCCTAGGGTTCCGTGTGTCAGACTGGCTTCTGCGTATGTTTAAATTGCTCCAGGAGCCCTAAGTGTGTAGCTGTTGAAGGAGGTTCCCGGTGTCACCGATGGGCACAACTTCCGTCTTCCAGGTGAGAAGCTGAGACTTTGTGAGATCCAGTGTCTTGTCCAAGTTTAGATAACAAATAATGGCAAGAGCCAGGGTTTGCAGTCTGGTCCATTGATGATGACGTATGTCACAGTGCAGTGACACGCTTTCCTGCTTGGAAAGTTTCTCACTTTCTTGCTGGTATAATTTTTATTTCAGCAGTTTCTTTTGTTATTAAAACTTTATGTGAAGCTATCCCAGCAAGCTTGTGTAATGGAGAATAGTGTCAAATAAATGTTGGCCAGTCTATATTTAGAAACTATTTTGGGTGCCACTCATCCTTAAACTATTGCAGAATTTTTCTGCACATTCCCTGGTCTTCAACTTTCTTTGCTTCACAGAAAATTGTCAGGAAAAAAATTGTTAAAACAGATCAAGTCACAAAAACCTATAGTGACTCACCACTGCCAATAATAATTGTTTCTGGCATCTGTGCCCATAAGACTCAGCTCTGGAACATTTTGAACACTTTGGTCAAGAGACAGGGTGTGAAAAGAGTGAGAGAGAGGACATTGGCTCAGGATCATGCTACCCTAAGCTGGTGTTTCACCCTGGACAGATGCTTTTAAGCTGAGTACTGAGCAGATAGGTAAAATTAATTACATATATAATTTTTTAATTATAAAGGTTTCTGTGTACATGGTAATCTCCCCATCCCCCACAAAACTCCCAGCATCAAAGGACATAACATGACAATCAAAAGTCCGTATCTTGCCTTCAAAACCATTTCCAGGCCTGGAGCACCTTCTTGCTGGGCCAACTTCAGTTCCTTTGACAATGAGCTCCCAATGCGAGGTAATGGCTTTCATAAGAAAATGCTTCCTGGCTGGATCGGCTCACGCTGCAGATTGCCACACACAGGTTATGGAATGAGAAGTGAGCTCCTTGAGCTGACAGTCAAAGCTTAGTCTTTAACCACCAGGGGCATCCAACCTGTGGCCTGAGGGCTGCACGCAGCTCAGGATGGCTGTGAATGTGGCCCAACACAAAATTGTGAATTTACTTAAAACATGATGAGATTTTCTTTTGTGATTACATGTTGCAATGTATTTAGTGTATGGCCCAAGAAAACTCTTCTTCCAGTGTGTCCTGGAGACGCCAAAAGGCTGGACACCCCTGATTACATCTTTTTCTGGTTCTGAGTTCCCTAGGCATTTTCCAGGTTCCAGTGTCTTTATTCACATTGTTCTTCTCTCAGAGTGGTTTGTCCTAACCTCCATTCTTGGGTCATTTTACCATTCCTTCCAGAGCACTGATTTTATTCGATCAGAACTATTCAATGACATGACCTGCCATGCTCTTGGAACTCACCAGAATTGAACTGCAGACCTTCAGAAGGAGAAAGAGCGAGAGAGGAGGAGGAGGAACCTGCTGCTCCCACAGTAGGAGTTGCTCCTCCTGGTGCTTCTCACGGTGCTGACCCTTGTGAAGCTTTCACGGTTTGGCTGTGCTCACTGCTCACGTCCCATGCTGACTTTAGAACTCCGTGTCCCAGCACGATACTGGTCCCAGTGATCCCGCGTTTCCACGTGGGGCAAGCCCCTTATATACCCATGGCTGACCACCTGCACACCACACGCCACAGTGTTTTCCGGTTCGGTCGCCCCCTATCTCAGTTCCTTGGGAAAGGAAGAAACTGCTGAGCAGAGCTAGGTGGTTAAAGTTCCAGGCTCCAGGGTTGCCCTGCTTGGGACTGAGTCTCACCTGCAGCTCCTCCTTGGGCAGAATGACACATACTCCAGTTTGTCCAGGACAGCCTCTTGTTACTGTTCTGGCTCCCTCTCCAGGTGGTGCCTCCCTTCACTCTCCAGAATGTTCTGGTTTAGGTGATGAACTATAATCGCTCTACTTTGATGTATCCTAGTCTCTTTAAGCCTCAGCTTTTTGGCCTGTAAAATGATCTCTTCTTAAAGTCTTATTGCTAAAGCATGAAGAACAGAACCTTGCACATAGTGGCATTTTGCTAAGTGTTTTCATGTGGGCTATGTGTCTAAATCACACAATCTAGAACTCATCCACTAGCAGTCCTGGCTGCAGCTTCCTCATATAATACCACTTTCTCACAGGAGTTACTTTCAACTCTCTGAGAACTGCAAGACTTACAAATTGTATTAGAACATGACATTTCATTACCACATACCAAAAATTATCATTCCATTTACATGCATATGTAAACACATGCACACCTATTTACCTAATCTGTCTGTAGATATGCTCATATAGACACATGTACAAAGATAAGTTCTTAAGGTCTTAATGTGAACACCCCGCACTCATAAATAGGGTGCCCTCATGTGCTACAAAATACATGTGTGACTTCACTTAGTGGTCCGCCATATCCAAACAACCTGAAGAATATGGACAATAAAACATAATCAGTTTTTTATGGCTTTATGGGCCCAACTTTCAAATGTTCTTAACAACTAAAGGAATTGAAGAAATCAGAAGTCAAAGTTACTTGTACCTAATGAAATACTAACGAGTTTTTGGGTTTTTACAGAATTGTGCTGAAAAGCACTTTTTAGGAACACTCTGTGAATAATACAAGGCAGAGAAAAAGGCAATGATTAATTAGGTCGTAAGTTTGTCAACACGAAACTTTGTATGAGATTTATAGATTTCTGAGCTACTTATCAGACACATGTACACGAGTGTCTCAACCGCTCAGTAAGTGGTTGAGAGCCTGAGCTGTAAGGGATGCAACTCACTTCAATAAGTAATTGCCGAGGTCAGAGCAGAGGGCTTCGCTTCACAAACCTTGCTCTGCATGCCTCTGGAGCTGGGGTACAAGCCATCTGGAAGGCAGTCTCGTTCCTCAGACCTGAGAAGCAAGCCATCACTCCTTTCACTTTGAGAAAGGAGCCTGTCCATCAGGCAAGCTTATTTTGCAGATCCTGGAGGAGAGGGATAACACATTAAGTTCTTTTTCTTTTTTATTGAATTTATTGGGGTGACATTGGTTAATGAAATTATATAGGTTTCTGGGGTACACGTCAGTAATGCATCGTCTGTATGTTGTTGTATTTATGTGTTCACCACCCCAAGTCAAGTCTCCTTCCATCACCACTTATCCCCCTTTTGCCCTCCTCCACCTGCCCCCGCCCACGGCCTTCCCTCTGGTGATCGCCATACTGTTGTCTGTGTCCATGAGGGCTCTTTTTCTTAATCTCTTTACCTTTTAAGTATTACTCTTTCTTATTCAGGCTAATACTTTATCCGACCAGTCCATTAACCAGTGCTGGGAACCACCCTGCCTGGTTTTAGGAGCTGTAAACCCCCCATGGCTAAGGCTGAGTGAGCGACCTTCGGAGCCACTAAGTAGACAAAGCTTATCTCCCGGGCAGGAGTGCTGCTTCTGCTTCATCCATAACTGGCCCCCAGTGCTTGGTCAGTTAGCCAATGACGGGTAAGATTCTCTCAAGGGAGGGGTTGTCTAAGACAGGCACAACCACGTGGAAGGCCCTCAAGGAAGGACTCGGGGGGATGCAGCAAAGAGGGGGTGATGGACCCTCGCCCCCTGGCTATCCTGACATAGTCTGAGTCCTCATTCCATCTGGGAGAAGTTTTCCTTGTCTCTTGGCTTCCTGGCTCTGCTCCACTTAAGCCTGAAACTCTGACGGAGGGTGGTGCAGCCCTCTGTTGGCTAGAGCGGTTCCCTGGGTGATCAGGCATAAGAAAGAATTCATAAAGTCCTGTGAAACCTGCTTTGCTAAGAGTGCTCTCAATTAAATGATAAGGGTCCGAGGAGGAAATGACTATGTCTCCCAAAGTTTTGTAACCCCTTAGCTGACAGACCCTGTCTCAGATTAAGCCCTCAGATTTCTTTGAAATGTTATCTATTGTTTGATCCTTGCCACCTGACAATGATTGATGAGCTTTACCTGTATTCCTGTGTATTATGAACCTGATAAAAGCCATTGAGGAAGGGGCTCTTGGCCCTTCTCCTGTGAGAGATTGGCCACCTCTCCTCCCCAAGCAGATCATGCCTTGGTAGTTTTATTCTCATCCATGGCGGATGGATGGGGCTCTGCGGGCGGAGCCCCACCACAAACCAGCACCCCCTCTAACTGGGGCAGCACTGAGATGAAAGCACCCTCCCGGGAGCCCACAGTGTCCACGGCAGCCTTGAGGAGCTTCCAAGAATGAATCTCTGATACACCGCAGGGCAGGTGCAGTGCCCGGTGTAGGGTCTGCACCCAGCACACCCCTAGTGAAGGATGGGAGGGGGCTCCAAGGTGCTCTGGTTCTCTCATGTCACTTGTTCCACCTTAAGAAGTCAGGGGGCTTCATTTCTCCTTTGACAATGACAGGTGTGGCCCTGCATCTTGGGATTCAGATCTTAATTTTTCAGTTCCCTTTTTCATGTCATGATAAAAAATTCTGGGGAATAGAGAGCGTCCGCTTCCTTTCAGATTCATCACTTCAATATTTTCATCTGCTACAACTGTTTAATTAGAAGGGGCTCCTTTTGGTAGGCGCCTTTTGTGTAACTTTAATGAAACTGAAGAGCATGAAATGTGGTTTCCCTGCTTTTAAATGAAGCTACTTTTATAGAAATAAGATGAGGAATGGAGAAATTGCTGAAGTCACAGTGCATGAAATTAAGGGAGCCCACACTGCACTGGCAATAGTGCCTCCCCTCCCCCCTCACGTCGGCGTTTTGAGGACCAAGGTTGTGGTTGGTAATAAACAGGGCTGGCGCTGTTTTCCTTTTTTTTTTTTTCACGTTGACAGGCTTCTGAAAGACATGCCTTAAAGATTTAATTTGTGGTTGTCTAGGCAAATTGCACAAAGCAAACTGTGTGGGACAGAGGGCTATTTTCAAACCACACAAAAGCAAATTAACGGTGGCACCTAGACACGAGGCAAAACCTGAGATCTGCTGGGTTCCATGTACAGCAGGAGTTGTCGTGTGGAACTGGAAGAGAATAATTACGGACGGTTTCAGCAACTCGTGCTACAATCATAAGCCATGTCCTGTGCCAGGAGGCCCCCCCAAACCCATAGGGGATTAGTTTTGTGGATGTTCTAGTCATCATCAAATTTTACGTCACACAATTTTGTCTCTACAGCTACAAAGGGAAGAGATAAAGCCGCAATTTTTCTTATGTGTTAATTAACGTAGCAACCACTTTGGAAATTCAGGTATCAAATTCAGGTAGTCTGCATCACCTCACTACACACCTTCGACTACTTTGATAATGGGCAATTTTGGGGGAGGATGGAGGAGCAGATTTTAAAACTTGTTTTAAGTGCCATTTTCATATTATGAAGACAGAGTGAGAGGCCCCTGCTGACCTGGCATAGGTGACTAATACTCTCTGAACAAAGAGGCAATAAGTAACCCCAAGTTTAAAGAGAAAAGCTCTGAGAACTATCAACATTTGGGGCCAGAAAACCCCATTGGTGGTTGTTAGCCCATGAACCCTGATCTGCACCCCCAGCCCCCTCGGACCCCCATGTAAGACTGCGCCACGCAGAACCGAGGGCCGCAGACAGCAAGCGGAGGGGCTCGTGTCTCAGGGTTGCACTGTTTCCCTTTCTTCCCAAGGGACAGCCAGGTGTTTGTCAGCTTCCATCCCGTCCACCTTGTCATGTGGGGACTCAGGAGCTCAGGGGCTGGGGTGTCGGGCCAGACACATTTTCCTCTGTCAGAGAACTGAGAAGTGTGGAGACTCCGCGAGCCTCCTGACACAACCTCTCAGCCAGCACTGGGACTTCTGGCGTCTTGGGAACGACAGAGGGTGGTGGTTCGGGGTTCGCCGGCACAGCACGGACAAGCACCCAGCGGGAGGAGGCGCAGCCCGGAGTCAGGGCAGCGCTGCAGTCCTTTCCCACCTACCCTAGCCCCAGAGAGGTGGTGTCCTGAAGGGAGATGTTGGACTGATCTCCCTTCCCTCCTGCACTCACAGATGCTGAGTAAGAGCGACAGAGCTGACCTTGGTCTCCACGGCCAAGTGTGTGGAGCCGTGGGCTGGGCCTTGGTGCAGGGAGGGGAGGCAGAGACCCTTCGGTGGGCCTCGGTGTGCAGGAGGTGTGTCTGTACACAGCTCGGGGGGTGGGAGTGAAGGGAGCAGGACTGAGCGCAGGGTGAAGCCGGACACCACCCCTCACAGAGACCGCAGTGGCTCCTTACAGTGGCCTTGAGGCTCCATCCAGGACAGCCTTTATCATTCTCTGCAATGGACCAGTCTTGAATGCAGGGCGCCCTTGGGAAGGGAGTGAGTGGGGCCTGGCTGCGCGGAGAGTTTCAGCGGCCAGCACTCCCAGCAGCAGTGGCCTGGTGAACCACTCCACTGGAAAAAGGAAAGCACAAAGCCCAAAACCAAGGAGCACTCGCGCGCCACGTTTGCCTGCTTCCCGGTGTCAATAGCCCTATCGCGGTTGGTTTCAGACTAAGACGGGTCTTGGGTGTCCAATGGCATCTACCTCAATTACTTCTTCTCAGGTAAAGAAACACTTGCAAAGCTTTCAATATTTTCAGCTACATCGGGTACATCAGAACGAGTAGTTGCAAGTTTCCACTTGGTGAAATTAAATTGCCCAGAGTGAGAAAGTCATTTATATTCCATGATATCCCAACAGCCTATCCTCGTTTGGCAGTGTCAGGCTCTGAACCAACAACACGATCTGCTGGCAATTTACTCCGTATTATTTTCTGCCTCTCACTCAACCCTACTGGATCCGACCAGTCCATGTTCACAGTTCCCTGTCCACCTGTAAGTTGGAGTGCTCACTTGTCAAAATTTAAATGTAGCCTTAGAAAATTTTTCATATCCTGGTTGGAATGTCTTTATAAAGATTTCAAATATACAATAATAATTTTCTCCAATCTGCTGCTGCCTTTGGCCAATATATAATTTATTTCTCTATGATTGCAGCCGGATTGAATTTCCAAAAACTTAGGAAGGGCAACCAGTATAAAAGGATTGTTGAAAACTGAAAACTAAATGGAGACGTGCGGAATGGTGGTGCACCTGGCGGGCATTTTTCCCTCCTGGGACCTGCGGAGATGGCTGGACACCAGCCCTCTTTTCTCTTCTCACACATTCAGCAGAGGTTGGCCCGTCTTCTGTCTGAGACTCTCTCTTCCCTTGTCTACTGTGGAACTGAATGTAGTAATATACCATCTCTCATTTTTGTCTCTAATCTAGGAAAAGATGGTGTGCTTGCAGTGTATAAGATGCACAATAAGTACATATTGTTTTAGTGGTATTTTCACTTTTTTTGATGGCAGTTATCTCTAGTCTCATTGGAGTGCAAAGGAGATCCCAATTTGATTCCTCACGCTAGAACTGACCTACCTTCGACAAGAAAGCCCAGAAGTCCCTAAGAAGGGACAAACAGGTACATGGTACATTAAGCTGTTGTAACACAGGAGACCGTCCAGGTCAGGGTGACAGGGGAACTGTGCTTCACAAAGGACAGAGTCTGAGAGGAGTCCGCGTAGCTCCTGTCTCGCTCCACCCTGTACACCACCCCCTGGGTGGCTGTCCCGACTGGCAAGGCCCCAGTTGGGATCGGCAATGGCAATGTGTGGCCGAGTCCCAGCTCACGGGAAGGGGAGAAGTCCAGAGCAAGAGATTTCCCTTCACCCAAGTGACAGGGAAGTTTGAGAATGCGAACGTCATGTCTACTCACGTTCCACGGCAGGCTGGAGAATGCAGCTTCTAGCTGGATGGCACGAAAAGTATCTGAGGACAGATTCTGGGGGAGAGCTAGCAGCTTGCCACTCTGGCCCCCTAAATATCCACGCGCACATGCGTTACCATCTTCCCCAGCCTGTACGGCATCAGGCAGAGCAAAGCTTAGGAGCTCTCGGTGACGGCAGATGGTTGGTTCTCTTTCACAGGCCCAGATAAAGTTCTCTGTGATCTGGTGGCTGTAGATCAAGAGATAAACTATCCACCTGAAATGTGCAATTCAAGACTGTCAGTGAAAGACAAATACTGTACGATTTTACTCCTATGTGGAATGTAGAGAGCAAAACAAACAACTAACAAAATAGAAATAGATTCATAGATACAAAGGACAGACTGACCGTTGCCCCAGGGGAGGAGGGTGGGGGACTGGGATGTAATGAGCAACATAAAAATGCAGTTGACAACATTGTAATAACTATGAATGGTGCCAGGTGGGTACTTGAAATGGCAAGGGGATCACTTTGTAAAGTATAAGATTGTCTAACCACTGTGCTGTACATCTGGCACGAATACAAGATAATGTCAAATGTAAACTGTAATTGAAAAAAAAAACAAAACCTCCCACTCAAAAAACGGAAGAATTGGAAAAGTCCTTAGTTATTACAAAGACCTTTACCCTACTGGTGGGGGATGGTCCGCAGGTAGCCCACCTGTCTGCCTTCCGGGAGAGCTCCATGTCCGTGTCCTCCGTGGACCCCAGCTTTGTCCTGTGTGGGTGTCTCACTTGTCAGTGTCTCTCTCTCTGAAGTGGGTGTTGACAAGCTTCGCCATCTGCTCCGGCTGAAGTCGGCCTGCGGCCTCGAGTTTTGCCAGGCTCGTGCTTTCTTTGGTGATGCAATTCCCTAAATAAACACATAGACTTTTAATACGTTTGCTTCCAGCCATTTCTATTGTCAGATAATCTTAAATAAAGACTTTTCTCTAGACTTCGCCCTTATGCCCACCGATACTCTTTCATTTGCTGGCATCTCTGCTCAGCCCCCCTGCGCCGCTCTCGGGGCGGCCTGGGCTGGAAGACAGCACTGGTTCCTGATTGCTCCACGGGGCGCACTTCATGCTAGGACACCTTTACGGGAGGTGTTTGAGAGAGACCTCAGGTAACAGCCTTCCATTCTGCTCTTCTCAGGTGTAGACCAGCCCAGTTTGTGTTTCTGGTCCTGTGCGCCCGGAAGGTGTCACTTGGCCGGTGTGTAGCTCCTTCCCTGTCCGCCTTCCCACCGGAGGGTTCTTGCTAGAGTTTACCTCCTTCTTAGGTATCTCATTAAAAGTGACAAGGAACAGCGAATCCCTACACTTCTGGTCGTTTCCCACCAGTTTCTCGAGAGCGAGAGGCTCCTGGGGTCTGCTTTCTGAGCTGGCACAGGTGAGAGTTTTGCTAGGTGCTGTACCTGCCACAGCAAGGGGGGAGGGCCTTCTGTCCAGCGGGTGGTCTAGTTCGTCACTGACTCCCGCCCAATTTCTAAACCAGCTTAGAAATACATCTTGGGTTTTGTTACTTAGTGTCCTGCTGCCAGGTGCTAATTTTTGTATTAGTCGAGCAAAGCCCAGGGAAGGTTATATACTGCTATAACAAAGCAATCCCCAAACGTGAGTTATGCATGAAGTATCAATCGTTCTGCTGTTCCGGATCCCTGATACACCCAGATTTCTTCCATTTTGTTGTTTGCCCACCCCCACGCGTGTTTCAAGATTAATTAATCTCTTAGAAATGACCACACTATGCTGTTAATCTCATTTTCCTCCTGCTTCACAAATAATAAGGATCTTAAGCCGTTCTCCATGAATGCCTTTTTTTTTTTTTGACTGGAATCATGAAATTATCCACTGTTTCTTAATTAGAGGTAGTGGAGCCCCCTTAGCAGGCATTGGTGGGGACGTTTTGGGTAGTTAAGATTTCTGGCCACAGCTATACACATTTAATGACCAGGAAGCCTGAATTTAAGGTGAGGGACCTGGATTCAAAATTAAGTATCGTGCCACCCAAAGTGTGTAAAAAATTAAATTTCCTGACCCACAGCCCTCTTTTTCAGGTCCTTAGTTTCAGAATTGAAACAAGAATATAGATTTTCTAACTATCTGTTAGGCTCAGTTTCTAAAATTCAGTGCCTC
Organism: Anoura caudifer; assembly: GCA_004027475.1. Classification (NCBI taxonomy): domain Eukaryota; kingdom Metazoa; phylum Chordata; class Mammalia; order Chiroptera; family Phyllostomidae; genus Anoura; species Anoura caudifer. The sequence goes on from PVKU01003943.1 coordinate 119,433, forward strand.
GAGAATAGTCTTGGGGAAATTACACTTAAATTTTTTTTTTTTACTGTGTTGTTAGTTCCTACCTGTTCTATAGCAGCGGAAACTTACCTGCAGGATCCTGTCTTATCTTACTGTATTTAAGGAGTGAAAAATATGTTAAAAATAGAATGGCAGTTGCAGAGGGAGGAAATAAAGATGGAAACACAGTATCGCTACATGCGTATATAAATAGGAATATAAACAGATGACCATAGACCGACTATGAAGCAATAAGACTTTATTTTGGTCTGAGATTTGTGAAATCAATCTCATTGCTTTCCATTCAGCCTTACAGACATAAAGGTGTGGTGCTTTTCCTATTGAAATAAGGAGTGTCCAGGAGTAAAGAGCAGAATCTTCGGGATGGGAGCGACCGAGACCATGGACACCGGACAGAAAGAAGCCCATGGATTGAGTGTTAGGCTGCAGACTCAGTGTCTACAGGCTGAGACTGAGAAACTGGAGGACAGAGAAGCAAGGGAGACCCTGAGCCAGGAGCCTGCAGGGACAAGCACAGAAGCGAGCGGGCAGCAGGCTTGAGTCCAGCCAAGTGCGGAGAAAACAAGAAGGTGGCCCCAGGGACAGGGGGTCTGTACACCGAGTAACATGGTGCAGCCTCGCCTGCCTTGTACGTGTCCCGCTGCAAACCATCAACAGCAACAACGCCATGAGGTAGAAACAAGACGTAGTAATATCAACAATCATAATAAACACCATAACGGGATCCCAGGGAAAGCCGACATGCCTCCTGCGAGAATAAATAAGGAGCAGTAGATGCGTCACCTTGACCGCAGGCATGGAAGTCAGAAGGGCAAATTGCACCATGATCTTTGCCTGCCTGTCGAGTGTGCACTTCGAGAGTCTGTTGTGACCGCAGATCTGACAGCGGCCCTGAGGAGGGATTATACTATTTGGTCCAGTATAGAGTACACGTGACCAGGTGTACTTTAAACAATGAAAACAAGTCTGTCAAGAATAGAGATGACAGGTTTTGGAGAAGAGAACATAAAACTCAATACAGTTTGTGTACATGCTTAAGGGGGACTGTAAACACAGAAAGATGGAAGAAGACTGTGCCACCGACGTCGGAGTCGGCTCTGAGAGCTGGTGCAAAGAGGCGTCTCTTGTGTAGGTCCCTGGGCTGCTTATTTTCATCTGGGCGTCCCTGAGAGGGTTGAAAATGTGTGAACTTGCTTGCTCTGTTTTGACTCAGACTCTCAGGTTCTGGAGCTCCTCTGAGTTCCCTATAGGGATCTGATTTCAAGTAATTTCATGTGTGGTTAAAAAAGAGTGTAACCTATTGATGGCCTCCTTTCTTTTCTGCTGCCCCATCTTCACTGTTGTACGGATTCTATGAAGTGGCAATTGCAAGTCTGGACCCAGGGAAGGTCAGCTGTACACACTTTCTGTTACTCCTTTCCTCAGAGCCCTAGCTCAATCGGATTTGATCTTTTCTCTGCGAATGGCACCCTCCCATTCCTATGCAGATAGAGTCTTACTTTTTTTATTTTTTGAAGATAGCTTTAGTTTAGCAACTTAGCAGACATGTTTGAAAGAGGAGCTGGTTAGGCACTTCCCAGTCCACAGACTGAACTAATCTGGCATCCCAGAGTTTACACTGCGGGGATGTGGGGCATCAGGGATGCAAGATCGTGATTTTCCTTCCCCGAATTGCTGCGCTTTCTTACTACCTTGACCTTCCTAGCCACAGTTGGCTTGTGACAGGGAGGGTGGCAATAAATAACATGTCGCCAAAGTCACGTCCATCTCATCCTTGAGCCTTCTGGGCCACAACTGCTCAGGTCAGCCAGCGGTTTCTTTGCCTTCCTGCCTCTGGATCGTGGCCTGTGCTGTGGCTGGTGGCCTCTCTGGCTGCTGGGAGAGAATCAGGAGAGAGACTCTTGGAAAGGTAGAGCTTTAAGGGAACTTACGGACTATCTGGCTTACTTCTCCTTTTGCAGAGTGGGGAAAGGAATCTCGGGAAGCACTAGCCGGGAAGTTAGTGAGGGCAGCACCGGTCCTGGAACCCACGTCCCCTCTGGTGGTTTGGCCACGACTAGCTCCTTGCCGTCCATGGGAGACTGCACAGTGCTCTCCAAGTATTTGCTCTATAAATAGACACTTCTCAGGGTGCTTTATTCTTCATGTTCTATATAATAATACTGTCGCTAGCAGCAATTTTCTGCCACTGCACAGTTAGCAAACAGAAGAATGAAAAATCTTTCTCCCCTTCTTTTCTTTCCCTTTCCATTTTGTGACTTTTCTCCAAGGAAGGCCTGAATTGACTGGAAAAAAGAGGAGGGTTGTTTGAACCCATCTTCTTTGCCCTGTGTAATTTCTGTATTTAGAAATAAAAATTGTATTCTTGTTCCAATTTTCTGAGAAGACTATGGATTCCACTGCCCCCATTGGAAATTTCCTTCCTTTCCCTTGATAGCAGCATCCTCTCAGATTTAATCTTGAAGGGCTAAGTGCTGTCTGACTGCCTTGCCTGGGATCTCGAGTAGCTCCAGGCCACTGTAACTGAAGTCGTGGAAATCACTCCTCACAGGTGGCTGCGTCCTTGTCTCTCCGTGACAGTGTTCCAGCTAGTGTGCGTTCCAGTGGGTTTCCTGATGGGTGCTTGGGCTCGTGACCACCTTATATGTCAAAAGCGACATGTGCATCACTATCTTCTGGGTAATAAGTCCCTGAAAAGTCATCCGCTAGAGATTTGTGGGCACCTGGGTGTCTGGGTGTGCAGCCATAGTGTGATAAGCTTTTTAGTCGTCCACTTATTCATGCTTTTTTTCATTTGGCAGATTTTTAGTGCGTTCCCTCCTGGGCTGGGTGCTGGGGTTCCCGAATTGGCCGAGACGCACGCACTGCTCTGCAGGAGCTCAGAGCCTAGTGGGGGAGATGGGCAGAGAGGTGAATTATTACCTAATCGAGTGTGGTAATCACTCTGGAAAAGGCACACTGAAAGAATCAGAGGAAGCACAAAGAAACTGTGTTTCACTTGATCCATGAGGGCTGAGAAGACTTGCGGGCATGGTGATGCTTTGGTGAGCGTTTAAGGACAAGTAGCTGCGGGCCAGGTAGTCAGGAAAGAAGAGAGGCCCCAGGCAGGGAGCGGAGCACGTGCAATAGTTAGCACAGAGGGGCCTTATCTCTCACGAGGACGAGTCTTCTTGGGGAACTGCAGTGTTTTGGTATGGCAGAGGAGGACTCCTCAAGAGATAAGGCTGGGAGATCAGTGGAGGCCCAGGTCACCCCCATCCTTCTTGTTCAAACTTGAGCTTGGACTTTGCTGTGATTTTCATGGAAGCTAACGAAGTGCGGTGTTATCACATCTATGGATTAGAAAGCTGACCCAGGCCCAGGGTGGGTTTAGGGGGAGGTTGTGAAACTGAAGGTGAAGAGGTGGGTTAAGAATTAACTGTAGTTGTTTACACAGAAATGTTGGTGGCTTGAAACAAGGCCGTAATAGCTGGGGGTTGACAGACAGGGCCCAGAGCTGTGGTAGTGTTGGAATTGGGAGGACTTGGAACTGGCCAGCCATGGAGAGGGAAGCAGACTAGGATGTCATTCAGCAGCTGAGCTGGTACCATTTGCTGTGATAGGGAATGAAGAGGCAGATGGTCTGGGGGGGCTCAGGTGGGGGTTGGGGTCCACGAAGTGAAGTGCCTGTGGTCCCTGTGAGTGGACCCGGCTAGGAGGCAGTGGGGCACTTAGGTTTGTAACGCAGTAGAAGGACCAGACCAGATATAGAGACTTGTCGGCTATTAGTGCCTGAATCTCTGCACGTGGATAGGGTACCTGGGAAGGGAAGTAGGCGTGACTAAAACAGTGGGTACGAACCTGGCTTCATGGATTCTAATCCTTGCCCTGCCACTCATGGGCCGTGTGCCCCTGGGCACTTTACTTCCCTTCCCTGAGCCTTGGTTTTCTTATTGCAAAATGGGGATAATCATGGTAACCGCCTCATGCATCATCTGAAGTCCTCAGTCAAGTTCCTGGCACATTGGAAATGCCAATTGACATTGGCTACTATTATTGATATTATTAAATTAAGGCTCTAAAGTGGGGGCAGAAACGAGGATTGCAGATGAGGGATAATCAGCTTGGCTATAATAGTAAAGAGAACGTCAGTATCTAGAGGAGATTTTGAAGAAGAGAGAGGACTTTTGTAAAGTTGGCAGGAAACTGGCGTAATCATAAACTGAAGGGAAATAAACATATGCCGGATGGTCGGACCCAGGTTAATACTGAAAGTTGTTCTCTCCTTCCTATGCCAGATGAAGCGTGTTCTTCCCTGAAGTCCAAGATCAAGGGAGAAAAGAAAAGAGAACCAGCTTTAGCTTATTTCCAGGCATTGTACAGGTGCTTTTCATTCAATCACACATGCAATCTTCATGGAGGCTTGACAAGAGAGTTGCCCACTAAAAATTTTTATTTCCACCCAAAGAAATGGAAACTTACAGAGAGTAGGTAATTCACCCAAGGTCACAAATAAAACTCAGGATTGGATCATGCTCTGTTGCTTTCAAAGCATGTATTGTGCCTTCTGAGCTATTCAATGATTTCATTTACACGATAGATTTTTGGAGAGCGCATGTTTACAATGATGGATGGTTGTAGCCGACAGCACCAGCTCTGCTCTCTTCCCCGGGGTCCTCTCACACTTTCCCTGCACACTGGCTCTTATTGCTTTCTTCCCCTGCAGCTGGCACCTGCACTTCTTCGTTGGAAGGCTGTCCTTAGGCTGTAAGAGTGTAATTTACTGTGTAGAAAGTAGGAAATTCCCGGAAAATTAGGTTCTCTGCTGCCTCTCCATACTCCTGGTCCTTAAGTAATGTTTGGAAGATGCCATGGGGTAATGCCCAGCTCTCTAGTCCCCGATATAAACACTGGGGTGTGACTTACACCATCAACAGATTTCCTCTAGGGGCTTCCTCTGGTCACCCTCTGTAATTCTTCACTTGACCTCTGTATGAGTTTCCTGTTGTGGTTGTAACAGCATCATGATTTTAGTGATTTAAAACTACAAAAGCTCATCATTTTATGGTTCTGAAGAAGTCCTGTTGGGTCTCATGAGGTTGGTTGGCAGGACTGTTTCTTTTTGTAGGTGCTACAGCAGTGGTCCCCAAACTTTTTGGCACCAGGGACCAGTTTTGTGGAAGATAATTTTTCACAGATTGGGGGGGGATGGATTAGAGATGATTCAAGCACATTACATTACATTTATTGTGCACTTTATTTCTACTATTATTTCATTATAATATATAATGAAATAATTATACAACTCACCACAGGCTAGGGTTAGCATGTGGGCTTACCAAAACTGTGATTGAGATAAGTTTGCAGTGTGGGAAAGAGGTGTGAACGGAAATGGTAAATAAAATAATGGGTGAGCCATGCGTGGACTAAAGTAAGTGCTGGATTCTGACTTAGCACCTGCTACCAGGTGCAGCTGCACCATCGAAGTGCATCAACTCACTCGCCACTATAAAGCCTGCCACCAGATGCAGCTTAACTGTCACTGGCCACTCTCTGGTAGGGTTTTGATATGAGTCTGCAAGCAATTGACTTATTATGGTCTCTGGGCAGTCAAACCTCTCTACTGATGATAATCTGTAGTTGCAGCCCCTCCTCGGCGCTAACATCACCGCCTCAGTTCCACCTCAGATCATCAGGCAGCAGATTCTCGTGAGGATCACGCCACCTGGATCCCTCCCATGCACAGTTCACAGTAGGGTTAGTGCTCCTATGAGAATCTAATGCCAGCTCTCATCTGACGGGAGACAGAGCCCAGGCAGTAAGGTGAGGGATGGGGAGTAGCTGTAAATTCACATGGAGCTTTGCTTGCTCACCTGCCACTCACCTCCTGCTGTGCGGCCTGGAAGTGTGGGAAGGGGTTGGTGACCACTGCTTTATGGGAGAACCCTTTTCCTTGCAGAAATTCAGTTCCTGCATGTGGCTGAGGTCCTGTGTCCTCACTGGCTATCAGCAAGTTCCCACCCTTATTTCCTCGAGGCCTCTCCGTGGTCTCTGTACACAGCCCCCAGCATCTGAGAGCTGTCACGGGGCAGCAGACCCCTCTCATGCTGCTCTCTCCCTGACCTGCTCCCCTGCCACCCCCTTTCACATTTAAGGGCTCTTATGGTTACATTGCGCCCATCCATATAATCCAGCATGATCTCCCTATTTTGTGATCAGCTGATTAGTAACCTTAATTCTATTTCAAACATCACTGGAGGGAAACATGACAAAATGGAAGCTGTCCTACTTTGGGCACATCAAGAGACAGACAGCAGGTTCTTTGGAAAAGACAATAATGCTGGAAGAATAGAAGAGCAGCAGGCAAAGAGGAAGCCCAAATAGGAGATGGGCTGAGTTTATAAAAGAAGCCCTGGGCATGAGTCTTGGGGAACTGAAGCCGGGCTGTTGAGGACAGGATGTTGGGGATGTCTCTCACTCAGAGGGTCAGAGCCTACTACTCTACAGGATGTCTTACAGAAGTAAGAGAACCTTACTTCTCTTTTGTCGTATAATGCAGGGGTCCCCAACCCCTGGGCCGAGGATGGGCATGGGTCTGTGGTCTATTAGGAATGTAGCCACTGATCAGGAGGTGAGTGGTGGGCGAGAGAGCAAAACCTCACTCGAATGACCACCTGAGCTCCACCTCCTGTCCCCCGTTCCACACCTGTGGAAAAATTGTCTTCCACGGAACCGGTCCCTGGTGCCAAAAGCGCTGGGGACCACTGATAGAACATATTCATAAGTTCTGGGTATTAGAAGGTGGACACTGTGGCGGGTCTGGGGGTGGGCGCATTGTTCTGCTACCACAATCTCCTCGTGGTCCCTCTCCCCTTACTAGTTTTTTCCTGGGGACAGTTCCTCATTAGTCATTTTCACAGGAGCCGTTGCCTTAGGGTCTGCTTTTGGGGACTTCAACCCAAGATGATCATGAATACTCTGGATTCAAGAATTGTTTGGTGGCTGGTGAGGAGGGTAGGCCGGCGTTCCCAGCACAGGTGGGAAACCACCGCTGCTGAGCCCCTGGCGTGCTCGCTGGGCTCCTTGGCTTTCCAGCAGGCAGACGGGAAGAATGGGGGAGATGCGGCTAATGGCATTCTCCCGCTCACCGGAAATCCTCTGCCCGCCAGCAGCGTGGCCCCCCTCGGCGACCTTGCCCACTGGTGGGTCTCTGTGCACAGCCTTTATAGAGACACCCGGCCAATCTCTCCAGGCGGCTGCTCATTTGTGAGCAGCAGGCTCCAGCCAAGGCCGGCCCGGCCCCATGGAGGTGCCGAGGCACAGAGCATGAACTTGCACCCAGCTCGGGGTCAATATGCAAAACGAGAAAGGGAAAAAAACGGAAGCTTGACAGCCTGTCACGATGCGTATGAGCCGCATTCCAGGTTCCCCTGGGCTCCGTTTAGCCAGTCAGCGCTCAGTCACCATTCTTTGTCTTGCGCTGCTTGACTGCGTGTCGTCGTGTGCCCGGTTCCCGGTCCTGTAGAGACAGAGACCCTCCCATTATGTCCCCGCAGCAGGGCCCCTCGTGGTGGAGGCACGCACATTTAAACCTGGCCCTTTCCTGGGGTGTGAGCCAGGTTAATCACAGGCTCTGCCAGGTGACAAAAGGAGGAGGGGGCCCAGCGCGCACCCTGCTGAGCGGAGCTTGCCTCCAGTCCTTGAAAACCGCACTTCAGAAGGCATTAGCTGGATGGCTGTGCCCGAAGGAGGCCTCTGTGTTCCTGGTTGTGATATGTGCCCCATGCTTGCTTTCCCTTTGCCTTCGCTCCCTTTCTTTCACCAACCTAAAGCTCCAATTTATACTTCCACTTCCCTTTACAGCATAATCCTCACTCCCTGAAATTTACACCTACATTCCCCACTCCGCATGACAGCTCCGCTCATAATGCCACGCATGAAAAGGCTTTTATGATCTTGAATTTTATACTCCTCAACATTTTTTTACCACTACTTTCAAAATATACATTCTTAATATCCCAACAAAGGGGAGCAGATTAAAAAGAGAAATACCATAAAGTAATTCAGTGAAGACCTAATAAAAGATGCAATCAATCCAGGGAGTGACAGTAGCAGTTTCTTTCAAGATCAAATCTGATGGTTTCTTTTCCTAGTACAAAAGTGCTCCATTAACAGTGTGAGCCTTTCATTTAGGTAATTCACACAAGTGGTTGCCAGATGTAGTTTATTTTCAGGAGGGCACACTAACAGAAGCAGCACACTGAGCGGAGACAGAGTATCTCCATCTATTGCACTCTCTGATGACCTTTCGGAGTGAAAATAGCAGTGAAATCCTAAAACCGAAACTCTCAAAATCAGATCCAAGGAGCACTTCACATTTAGCGTGATGGTGGGACGTCAGGGCGGGTCTGCAGAGAACTGAGGAGTGAGGCTTCGCCTCACCAGCAACTGTCTGTGCACAGGCTTGATTTGGGCGGGGGGCGCCCCTGCCGTACCTGCCAGCTCCATCCACCTCCCAGCCTGCCTCCTGCTTCCTGTCTGTCCTGACTTGCTCACTGCCATCAAAACTCACCTGTTGGAGCCCTCTTTCCCTCCAATGCTTCTTTTTCTACAAGGTACTCTAATCAACTAATGTTTGCTAACATATTCACTCTGTGATCAGTGAGCTCCTACTCAGAGTGTCCATTAGGAAAGGACATCTTCCGAAGAGGCTGCCTTTCACCCAGAGATGTGGCTACAATGGTTTCAAGCAGAGGGGGAAATAAATGGGCTTGTTTCCAGAGGGACGTGAGTGGGGATTCAGACTTGTTAGGCATTTGCTAGTGCCTCTGGAGACGTTAACCCTGTCTGATGTCGATGGAAGTGTGTGTGATAGTGCCCACATTTTATTCCTTCATTCAAAAATATATGTCGAGTACTATGTTTAATGATAAATGAGAAGAGGTAGACTCAATATTCAATACAATGTCCATCTAAAAGTATTTTTTCTAAAAGTTATTACAAATACAATGAAAATGTTTAGGAAGATAGTTTTGAGTTATGTAACTTCTTCCATTCAGGTCATAAATTCACTGCTTACTCCATTGGCCAAATGGGCCTGGTTCTGGGTGACATGTACCTGAGGTGCCTCCGTAGATGTTTGGAGATGCCGAAGTCTGATTCTGGTGAAACACAGTAGATAGTTCTACCCCAGGAAAAGTCCTCCTATCATTGAGAAGACAGGCAAGAGCCCCAAAGACTCTCTATGAGTGGATGAATGAATGGCTTCTTATGTGAATAACCTTGGGGACACACAGATTTCAGGGTAGAATGGTTATGTCAGTGAACAATTACATGCCCTAAGAAAAATCATTTACACTTTCCATGCCTTATTTTCTTTATTTGTAAAGAATATTTATTTGACATGTAGCAGGTTGTCTCTAAGATTGTTTCTAGGCCTTGAATTCTCTGCAAATCCTGTCTCATAAATTCCTTCGACATCACGTTGTAGGAGCCGCCATTGTACAGACTGCGTTGGAATCAGGCCTTGGTGGAAGCCATGTAAGCTCTTCCACCTCCTTCACCATTTCGTCGGGCTGGCTCTTCTCCCTTTCTTCTTTTATTGCCTTCTCTCACTCTTTCTATTGAATCTCCTGCGTTGGGTAGGTTAAGCTGCAAATAGAACTCACTTTCTACAGGGCTTGCTAGACCATCGCATCCTTGAGGGATTCAATTTTTAGTATAAAGACGAATGAATGGGTTGCATTACAAGAATGGAGAATGAAGGGCTTATAAACAGTCAGCAGTTTGGGGCTGAGGACAAAGTCTTGTGCTGAAGGTAAAGCAGAAGGAAGGGAAGTAAATCAAAGCTATGGGGCTGGTCAAAGGGGCCTAAGAGTAAAGGCTAATCATTATTGGGTTTTCACCCTACAGAAGGGACTGTGCTAAGCGCTTTACTAAAACCTTAAGAAGAAGACATTTTTAATAATCATGCACAGATGAGGAAACCAACATCCAGAAAATTTAATTTTATTACATCAAATCAGACAAGAAGTCAGCAAATAGAGTCAACCCATTGGGCTCCAGCACTAGGGCTGTTTGCTACTATCAGTGCTTCCCAGGCCCTGAAATCAGAGTTGGACAGAAGTGAGGTGTAAACCCTACATGGTATTCACTCAGATTTGACAGAGAGGCACTGAGCCAATCAAACAGCGACAGCGAAGCTAAGTTGCAGTAGACTGGGAAGGAGACTCCTTTCTGTTACTGTAGATGCCTTTGGGGCTGGAGAGGGGGAGGTTGCTTTATCTGCTGCTTGTATGCATGGGAACATACAGTAGACCTTAACATCCATAGGTTTTCTGAGGTTAGTTAGCCATGATAGCATGGAAAAACAGCACATTTTAAATAAAAAGAGTGTGTGTGTGTGCATTTGCTGAAGTGTTATTTGGATGACTCACTAAGAAGATAGGTTAATGCATTCACTGAGTTTTCAGTTGTTTAAAGGCTAATCTACTTTCTTGCCTTATGCCCCACTAAAAGGGCTTCCCAAACAGTCACAGAAAAAATAAAATGAAACATGCCGAACTGTGTTGTCCTTGAACCTCTCTTCATACATGTGTTTGAAATTAATATACTTAAATAGAACCCCCCCCGCATGGGTGGCACCCAGTGGCTTCAGCTACATCGATGGTCCCTGCTAATAAGCCAGGGAATGTGGTTGCAGCTGCACTCACTTTGTGTCCCCTCTCCTGGTGGGGCCCTTGCTGTCAGAGGCTCCCTCTCAGGTCATGAAGGCAGAGCGAGACGTACACATTTATTCCTCCTCCCTCAGTCCTCTGTCCTGTCATCTCCAAGCCACAGAACCTGCCGGGAGTGTCATTCCAGCAAGCCAATGTCTTTGGATTTTTAAGTGACAACTTTTAAATTAGTGGGGATCCATGCCAGTTTTTCAAAGGGGGGTATCTCCATGTTACTCTCTCACAATTAGGTTTTAATTAGCAAGGTCATTGCTAATTTTAAGCGGGTGCAGCAGGGCACTCCTCCTCTCCCTCCCTACTTCGGTAATGTCTGGTTGGTAATGAAATGATATGTTTCACCAGGACGCACCTAGACAATGTCAATAATGTCAACAAGGAAGTAAGCCCGACTAATCCCGTCCGTACTTACACGTGGATTTCCTCTTTCATTGTAACCCTGCCCTGTGTGTACGTCCTGCCTCTGTGACTTATGGATAAGACTTTGCAAAGTTGTAATTAAAAAAAATTCTTTTTCATTCCATTTAAATAGTTTAGAACTGTTCAGAAAGAAGCAATAAAGCTTGGCATTAAGTTTGGGGAAAAATCACAAGGGGGTTTAAAACCAAAGTTGTTTAAAGGCAACAGTCCATTTTCCACTGGGGACTCAAGCAGAGGCTAAGTCAGCCCAAGGCTATGTGCTGGGGCCCATCGGCCATCTGAGTTTTTTCCAGACTTGAGGGTGATTCAGGAGTGGTAGTGGGAGCAATGAAGTTCTCCTTTGTCCGCTGCAGTCCACGCAGTGTCCTCCCAGCTGCTTCTGCAGCCTCTGACCATCAGCATGATTGCCCCACACATGCGTGGCTGGTGGGCTCTGCAGGTCTCTTTGTGCACAGCCCTCACAGCATGTGGAGAAGGCTTTTGCATTGGCTGCTCACACTGAACTGCGGGGCTGGTGTATATCATTATAGACCTCCTTTCTGAGGGCTTAGCTACAGCTAGGAAGGGCAGGCCAGCTGCTCTAACTGGCAAAGCAAAAATATACAAGTTCAAAAGGAGTTTATTTGTCTCTCATATAACAGTCCAGGCAGGTGTTCCCAATTTTATGCTTTTTTTTTAGAATCATACCATAAATCCAACTTCATGTGTAACTCCTAGTTATGAAAGATTATATTAAAAAACCTGAGCATGTCCAATCGAGTGCCATATGTACCCTCTTCTTTGAGAGTCTGCAAAACACTTTGATGTACGCTGTTTGAAGTTAATTGCGGTGCTGTTGTGGTGTTGAAACAAAACCGAAGCCTCGGTTTGACTCGAGGTCCATCAGCATGAGCTGCTGTGGGACAGGAGTGGCTGATGGCATGGTCCGGCATGCAGCTCCCAGAAATGGGCGCTTAGAATTGAGAGGGATGCTACCAGCCTGGAGGAAGAGATAATGGGTGGGTGTGACTGAAGAGGAGTTTGTGAGCGCAAATGAGGGAGTCACTCTGAGATCAGAATAAACTTTCTATTGATTTTGAATGCATGCTTTCTTACTTGGAGCCTCGTCATCGTTACTAAGGTGGTTTTAGAAAATGAGTGGCAAAGCTTGTGTGTGTTGAGATTTAGCAGGAGGAGTGACTTTCCTGCGTCTTCCTGCCGTGGAGATGGCCAGCTGTTGAAGAGGTTTTGTCACCAAGTTATTCTTCATTCAGGCCCCAGTGTTTGGGGGTCTCTGGCGGCTGCTCCTGGCTATGTGACTCCGAGGGAGCACAAAGGTGACTGTGATTTGTCAGAGAAGAACGCCAGCCTGGAGTTTCAGTGCAGCACTGACAGCTTCCATTTCGACAGCGTCATTCAGCCCTCACTGCAAACTCTCTAATTAGCTCAAGCTCCGCTGAAATCTGACTTGTATTGTTTGGATCTTGTTTATGATTAATTATTGTACTTTCCAGAGCTATCTTGTTGAAACACCAGATGCATATTTGTAAGTAAAGTTGGCAACTTTTCTGCTTTCATGACTGCTAATAATCCTTCCCATGATAAGAAGCCACATCTTTCTGCTCTTAAGGAAGCCTATCATTTCCTCCCAAGAAGGATGAACGTTATAGAACCTGACTACACGTGGGCAGGGGAAAGCATGCGGAGAGCAGAAAGCAGGAGCCCTGCCTGTCGTGTGTGGGCGTTCCCACTGCTTCCACTGTTACTGGACTCCTGAAACCGATCAGTATGATCGGTGAAACTGGTGAAGAATGGATCCCAGCAAGATAAGCCCAGAAGAGATCCTGAGTTAAAAAAGCAAGATGTTATAAGAAGGGCTTTGGTTTGAATGAACAGACACATAGGAGATGGTGTCCAGTGACAAAGCTGAACTCAAACATGGTTGAATACCAGTGTCGGACCTGTTGAGAAGGGACTTAAGGCTGTCATCTCTGTGAAGTGAGTTTATGCTTATCAGGCAGTCTGGCAAGCCGAATGTTTTTCCCTTCTACAGCCATATCGAGATCTCTGTGGCAGTGAGTAATTCAGAAAGTCAACAAGTATTTATTGACCAACTATTATGAGGAAACCACCTGTGTAAATTAAAAAATAACCTAATTTTTTTCTTCAAGGTTAAAAAAAGTAAGATATAAACTATCATATCAAGGTATTATAAACCTAACAAGAATAAGACTGGTAAGCAAAAGAATATGACAAGGCATGATATGGCATGTCCTTAGACTCCATGCAAGCATATGCTGATGGACATTGAAAGGGAATCATGAAGAATATTTATATAGTTAAATTTGGCATCAACTCCTACAGGGCAAAGCCTATCCCTATGTCCTCTATAACATGAAGAACTCAACACAGATGACATATTTTGTAAGTTTTTCAAATTGTTGAGGCTGTATTTATTTGATGCTCATTAGTAACTGTTACACCAAGAAATAAGTGGAAAACAGAAACATTTTATGTAAAAAGTTGGATTTCCCCCAGTGAAGAATGCCTCTAGGACTGTATTTCCCAGATTTAGTACTAGGGACATTTTAGATACTTAAAATATCTTTAAGGTATTATAAGAGAGTCCTAGGGATCTGCTTAGGGATCTTGATAACTTCCTTATGAAGATTACAGTGGACTGAATTTCAGGTGCAGATATGGAGTCAAATTAGAATTCCCGAGTCCTTCGAAGCAGGGGCATCCTGGGATTGAGTGAGCCTAGAAGAAGGGGCGGGGTCTGGGTTTTTGCATCTAAACATTAACCTGTCTGCAGCTAGAGGTCCTAGTGCATGATGATCCTGAAGTAACCTTTGCTGGGCCTTCCGAACCATGGTTACTTGGGTTACTTCTATTCTTTCAATTATTCTAGCAGTTACTCCTCATATAATTTGTATGTTTATTTCTGAATGAATATTGAAAGTTCTACTGGAAATATGTATCTTGGAGTGCACTGGGGCTGAACTTATGAAATACCTGGAAAGGTGGGTGGAGGTTCTCATACTTTAGCTTTAAAACTCTAAGTTATTTGAGTGCAAAGACTGGACTTTATATTTTACTAACATTCCTGACAATATAATTCAATAAATATTCATGTGGACTCAAAAATGTCAGAGGTGGGGCATTTCTGCATTAGATATCAAGTTCATGGAACATCAACATTTTGCTCCATTTCTTAATTGAACTTTTAAATTTATTTGAATTTATTTTTTTACTGGTCAAACAGCCTATAGATTTGTGCCTTTGAAGGAATCATTGTATTGCATCAGACAAACTTTGGACCATGTAAGTCTATTTTCCTCATCACTAGGTCCTAATCAAGCTAGTGGGAAAGGGAGATGACGCAATGATATAATATGGCATTGAGTTCAGATGATGGAACTCAAAGTGAAATTATTAAAACAAATGTGAGGCTGAATCAGGCTGTGCTTGTAGCTTGCTAATAAATCACATTATTCCACTTGCTGCTCTGATTTTAAGAAGTAGCAATTGGAAAATAGGAACATAAAAAATAAGCTTGGAATGAATTTTAAGGAATAATCTAGTTCATTTTTCTACCATTGTCAGAGTTTGGCTAAACTCTCCCAGAGTGGGGAGAATCTTTTCTGTTTGAAAACACCTGCTTGGAAGGAAACCCTAGTATTCCCTATAATACCACTTATGATCCATGGAAACAACTTTTTTCCTTCCAAAATAAATAGTTTTCTGGCAGTTATTTTGTTTCTGGCAATGTCCATTTCAGGAGTAATAAATTCCAGTGTAAGTGCCACTTTTAAAAAAAAGTTTTAGTAGAATCTATTAGATGGAGAGAAATATGTATTCAACAGTGAAGAAAAGTTTTTTCTTCCAGATCAAGGTTAATTCTAATAAGAAAATAGAAGGTCCATTACTAATGTCTTTGCATGAAGGCTCACTTCCTCTTGAGTGAACCTGAAGGATGTTCTTGAATGTCAATGTTGTATGAAATGCTTTCATTATCTCTGCAGTTTTGTTTATTCAAATATTCCCACATGTGATCTCTTCATGTATAAACAAAATAGATGCAAATACATGTCTTTTAAGAAGTCTGTAAATCTTTCATTAATGAAGGTCCCCTTCAGTGTGTTGGGCCTATTTGGGGAATGTTCAGATAGATCTATGTTCATTAATATTTGTTTTTAGTTTAATCAGAGATGACAAAGTACAGATCAAATGGAAAGAAAATTTCTCCTTTTGATATGATTCAAGACTCTTCAACTTCATGGTGCTTTAGATAGCAAATTGTTCTTAACACAGCAGGATTTTGGCCTTTATGGAAGAAAGGGTTAGCTTCATCTGATCCTGGTGACCAAGGAGAACTGCTTGAGTTAAGCAGAGAAAAGCATTGTTATTTGGTTAGTTGGCTGTATAATTTAAATCATTAACCATGGAAGCATGGCAATGTGCTGTGACTAAAAAGCAAATAACTCACCATTGTCAAAAACATGTAGTGTTTTTTTTCCTAGCTGTGAAATTAACTATCAATTCATATGCAATTCCAGATTTAAAAAAATGGTGGTGAACCAGACGCACTGGTGCATAAGAATGGAAGTAATTGTTTGTGGTTTTCATGAGAAGATTGCCAGTTTGCAGCATTTAAATTACACACAAACTGCTTTTTACATCTCTAATTGCAGCTCTGTTGTTTCCAGGGAGGGTTGAATTGACATTGACAAACACGCACTCAGAAAGAACACAAAGACATGAAAACAGCACTAAATTTGTCCCGAAAAGTGATCAGTGAATAACGCTGCAACATTCATTCTATCTTTTCTTTGATATGCCCACATTTTCTTTTCTCCCCCTAAGGAGCAAGGCAAGTTAATGAGAAGCAGTGAGTGCAGAGATGTTGAGTAAAGCCAGCACGTGACTTTCATGCGTTATTGTATGCCTGCTCTTTTTAAGGATTGCTTAAATTTAATGTAATCCTTTGCCTGTTCCTCTTCTTCAACTCTTCGAATTCTCCACTTAGTTTCAGCATTTCATTCATCTGTACCAGCTTTTCCTCATTCAAATCTTGGCTTTGATAATATTTTAGTTCTGGGGAAGGGTAGAAACAAGGCCCTATTAATATGCTACTCATCAGTTTTTGCTCTAATCCCTGACTTTTCTATAAAATAAGGCCACTAACCTCTTGGGCCTAAAGATTGAAAAGCTAGCTTATCAGAGGAACAAAACCACAACAATAAAGAGGTAATTTAGATTTTGAATTTGTGAAGCCAACTGAATGTACGGTGTTAATTCTAGTGTACAATGGAGATCAGAAAACTGATCCCCAAGTCTACAATTCAGTATTGGTTTCTCATGAAAAATACTTTTGGTTCCTAACTGGTCATAGTGAGTTAAATATGCAATAATAAAGATAAACAATAGCTTAGCAAGAGGGATTTCAAGGTACGTATACTGGGCCAAAGGGCCATTTTAAAAAGCAGAAAACACATGAACAAAAATTAAAAACCTACATCTGGGCCATGCTGTAAGGAAAATTGCCCACATTTTGCTTGGCACAAGCTTTTGCAAGTTCATGCGGTGAGAATCACCAGCAGAGGCCGTGTGTGTGCGCGCGCGCGCGCGCGCGTGCCCTTCCCGGAGAGCCGGCCTGAGCCACTTGCAGAGGATTGTGCTGGGAAAGAGTCGTCTCTTCCCTCACAGCTCGAAGGAAAGCAGGAGCCCTGGGTCCCATTATGGTCAGGAACTCTGGAGGAACTAGAGATGTTGGGTACTTGTTTTAGGCACCTCTTACATCTTTAATTTGTCATTAGCTTTTTGTAACAAAGTTTCAATGAAGCTGTTTTGGAATTTTGAAGCCTTTTGGAGGCTTCTGCATGACAATTAAAATAGGTACCCCATTCTGTTTGTTTAATTTGGAAAGCCCTACCTTTAAGTGCCCTTCTTAGGTGACCTTATCTCTTTGGAATGTTCCTCCTAACCACAACTGTGATCTCCCGGAGGGCTGGCAGAGTTTGGGAGGGCCTGTAGCTGCGGATGGAGTCCAGCCCACTTTCCTGTCTGACAGTGTCTGACTGAAAATGGGGTTGGCCCACATTGCTTCCTGGCCATATTTTGGGGCCACCAACCTGATGGTGAATAAATTAAGCTTTCAGGACATGAAACAATCTTAGTAAGTTTGCCATTTTAATAAGTATTTACAACTTATTGGAACATAGTTCTTATATGTAAAATAAGCAGGTGTACTGAAGGGTGCAGGGTCTGGGTTTCGTGTGGATGCTGAGGTGTTCTGGCACCATTTGCTGAACAGGCTGTCTTTGTTCCATTGTATGGCATTTTCTCCTCTGTCAACCATGAGCTAACTATGTTTCTGTGTCTGTTTATCAACTCTTTATTTTGTTCCATTGATTTATATGTCTGTTCTTCCACCAGTATGACACTGTAGCTTTAAAGTAAGTCTTGAAGTCAGGTAGGATCAGTCCTTCAAATTTGTTCTTCTCTAGTGATGTGTTGGCTATTCATTTTTTTTGTCTTTCCATATAAACTTTCGAATCACTTTGTCAATAATACTTATAAAGTAACATTCTGAGATTTGATTGGAAATCTATTGGATCTATAGATCAAGTTAGAAAGAACCAACTTCTTGATGATGTCGAGTCTTTGTATCCAGATGCATGAAATATATCTCCATTCAGTCAGTTCATTGATTTCATTAATCAGAGTTTTGTCATTTTTGTCCTAGAGATCTTGTTTATATTTGGCTGCAATTGTGAGTACTTGAAATGCAGAATTTAGTCTTTTATTATTATTTATTAATTATCACCTTGTTTATTTCTATTACAACTGTAAATCAACTTCTGCCTGCCCCTGTAGGTCTCACCTCTGGAGGTAGGAATGTAAACATCAATTGTGAAGGCCCATGAAATGTGCTATATATCGTTAGAGCATTTACAACAAATACCATAGCAGCTTGGTGCGTGCAGAGTACTCCGGATCAGTAGAGGACCCGGTGGGTGCTAACTGTGCATACTTCCCAAAGAAAGACAGCCGAAAGCTAGAAACTGTTCAATTCTCTGTAATAAACTTTTCAGCTACTTTGGAGAAAGTGACATTCCCCTGAATTAAAAAGAAACTTTCATCAAAAGTGACTTTATTTCATAGACATGTAATTAATTTGTCTTGTAATAGAGATATTACACATTGCCAGGATTTATATCTACCAATTTCATCTCAAGATACTTTGTTATATTTTTCTACTTTTCCTATTTTTCTCATCTATATTAATATTTTTCTGATATCTGGGATGAGAGAATACCTTGAAACTTTTAAGTAAAATTCTTAGACTGCAAAGTGAAATTCGTGTTTTATATATTGAATTTTCATGTCTAGAAGATGCATACATAACTGGTTAAACTGAGTATTTTGAGATTTCCTCAGTGGAAGAAATATAACTATTGTTATCTTTACTTTCTCTTTTTCTGTATTAGGCTGCTTTAGGCTACAGTCCCTCCCGATGGCTTAACCTGTGAGGATATGTTACCTCACTAATAAGAATTTGAGAAACTGGACCTTTCGCGGTGCATCAGGCCAGGGCCACGGCTGCTTCTCCAGGGAGCTCTTAGCTCTGCCTCCTTGGTGCTGGCTTGATGCTCAGCCCTGTGTAGCAGTACGGCTGCGGCAGTTCTAGGCTTCCCACACATTGGAAAACTCAAAGAAATGATCTCTTCTTGTGCCCATAATTTGGCTTTGCCAGAATGTCTTCTAGTTGGAATCGCACATATGGAGTCCTTTTAGACTGGCTTCTTTCATGTAGTGATAGAGATTTAAGTTTCCTTCATGTCTTTTCATGGCTCAATAGCTTGTTTCTTTTTTGAGCTGAATAGTATTTTCTTGTCTGGATTTACCATAATTTATTTAGTCATTTGGCTTCTCAGAGACATCTTGTCTGCTTTTAAGTTTTGGCAATTGTGAATAAAGCGGCTATAAACATCTGTGTGATGGTTTTGCATGCATGGACATAAATTTTTAGTGATTTGGGTCAATACCAAGCAGTGAGATTGCTGGATCGTGTGGTAAGAGTTTGTTCAGTTTTGCAAGAAACCTCTCAGTTGTGTCCCAAAGGGGCTGCACCATTTCCCATCCCCACCAGCACTGGATGAGAGTTCCCGTTACTCCACATCCTTGTCAGTGTTTGGTGTCGTCAGTGTTCAGGACTTTGGTCATTCTAATAGGTGTAGTGCTGACACATTGCTTTATTTTACCTTTATATTGATGAGAACGAAGGGGAGAGAGAGAGGCTCAGGGAGAGAGAAACATCAGTTTGTTGTTTCACCCATTTATGCATTTATTGGTTGGTTCTTCTATGTTCCCTGACCAGGGATCACACCCACAACCTTGGCATATGGGAATGATGCTCTAACCAAGAGCTACCCAGCCAGGGCTCTTTGTTGTATTAATATATATTTTGTTGATGACATATGATGTGGAGCATCTTTCATATGCTTACTTCAGTGTATATCTTCTTCAGTGAGTTGTCTATTAAGGTCTTTGGCTTAGTTTTTAAGTGGGTTGTTTGTTTTGTAATTGTTGAGTTTAGGAGTTCTTTGTATGCTTTAAATAGAAGTCCATCAGATATGTGTTTTGTAAATATTTTTTTCCGAGTCTGCAGCTTGTTTTCTAATTCTTTAAATACTGTCTATCACAGAACAGAAGTGTTTAATTTTAATGAAGTCTAACTTATCAATTATTTCTTTCAGGGATCAGATCTTTGGTGTTCTATCTAAAAAGACATCTCCAAGGTCATCTAAGATTTTTCCTATGTTATCTTCTAAGAGTTTTATCTATTTATGCCTTACTTTTTGTTTGTGATTCATTTTGCCTTGATTTTTGTGAAGAATGGAGGGTCTGTGTTTTATTTATTTATTTATTTATTTATTTATTTACTTACTTACTGAGGTGTTCCAGCACCATTTGTTGAAGAGACTGTCTCTGTCAAACATCAATTATCTATGTTTATATGGGTCTATTTCTCAGTTCTTTATTTTGTTTCATTAACCTATTCGTCTATTCTTCCACCAATACTGCACTATAGGTTTTTTTAAAAATATATTTTGTTGATTATGCTATTATAGTTGTCCCATTTCTCCCCCATCATTCCCCTCCCACCCACATTCCCCCCTTTAGTTCATGTCCATGTGTCATAAGTTCTTTAGCTCCTACTTTCCCCACACTATTCTTGCCCTCCCCCTGTCTATTTTCTACCCACCATCTATGCTTCTTATTCTCTGTACCTTTTCCCTCTCTCTCCTCCTTCCACTCCCCTGTTGCTAACCCTCCATGTGATCTCCATTTCTGTGTTTCTGTTCCTGTTCTAGTTGTTTGCTTAGTTTGCTTTTGTTTTAGGTGTGGTTGTTAATATCTGTGAGTTTTACAGGCATGAAGGGGCTGGAAAGAAGTATTCCAAGTCATGAAAGTCAAGGACCTACATCCAAGATTGCTCTATCCAGCAAAGCTTTCATTTAGAATAGAAGGGGAGATAAAATGTTTCTCAGATAAGGTCAAATTAAAGGAGTTCATCATCACCAAGCCCTTATTATATAAAACATTAAAGGAACTTATCTAAGAAAAAGAAGATAAAAAATATGACAGTAAAAAGATTGCACTATAGGTTTAAAGTAAGTCTTGAAGTCAGGTAGCATTAGTCCTTCGACTTTGTTCTTCCCCAATGATGTGTTGGCTCTTTGGGTTCTTTTGCCTTTCCATGTAAACTTTAGAATCAGTTTGTCAATGATACTTATAAAGTAACTTTCTGAGATTTGATTGGAAATCTATTGCATCTATAGATCAAGTTGGAAAGAACTGATATCTTGACAATATCAAGTCTTTCTATCCAAATACATGAAATATGCCTCCATTCAGTCAGTTGTTCATTGATTTCACTAAACAGAGTTTTATAGTTTCTGTCACATTGATCTTGTATATATATTTTTTAGATTTATACCTAAGCATTTCATTTTGTGAGATGCTAATGTAAACAGTATTGTATTTTTTATTTCAATTTCCATTTGTTCATTGTTGGTATTTAGGAAAGCAATGAACTTTTGTATATTAATCTTACATCCTGCAACCTTACTATAATTGTTTATTAATTAGTTCCAGAAGAATCTGGGCTGCTGATGGTGATTGGGAGAACTGTTTGAGGTTCCAAGGTGCCTACTTTGAAGGGGACTGAAGCAGCATTGTCTGATATATAATGTTTCTTGTGTCTTGTATCTTCTTCAGTAAGTATGTCTATTTTTCATATTCCATGGCTGGATACTTTATAGACAGACCTGTCATGTGATCATGTTATCTGCAAATAAAGGTGGTGTTATGACTTTTTCCCATAATCTGTATACCTTTCATTATCTTGTCTTGCTTTATCACATTAGCAAGGACTTCCAGTACAATGTTGAAAAGATGTGATAAAAGAGGACATCCTTGCCTTGAAACTGATCTTACTGGGATATTTTCTAGTTTCTTACTGTTGAGTATGATGTTGGTTTTAGTTTTTTTGTGGACAGTATTTATCAAGTTGAGAAAATTCTCCTCTATCCCTAATTTACAGAGAGTTTTTATTATAAATGGGTGTTACATTTTGTCTAATGCTTTTTCTGCATTTATAGATACTGTAATATTTTTCTTTTGTAGTATGTTGTTTGATGGATTAAATGAATTGATTTTTGAATGAAGGACAAGCCTTGTATACCTGGGATAAGTCTACTTGTTGTGGTGTATAATTCTTTTAATGCTTTTTGGATTCAGTTTGCTAATATTTCACTGAGGATGTATATTCATGGAGATATTGGTATATATTTTTCTTGTAACGTCTTTTTCTTGTTTTGGTATTAGGGTAATGCTGGCTTCAAATAATTAGTTAGGAAGTATTTTTTTTTCTGCTTGTATTCTCTTAATGAGATTTTAGAAAACTGGTATGATTTCTTCTTTAAAGAAAGAAGAATTTATCAGTGAACCCATCTGGGCCTGGTTCTTTCTTTTTTGGAGGGTTATTAATTATTTAATTTATTTAATATATAGGCCTATTCAGATTGTCTATTTTGTCTTGTGTGAGTTTTAGTGGTTTGTATCTTTCAAGAAATTGGTCCTTATTTTCTAGGTTATAAAACTTGTGGACATAGAGTTGTTCACTGTATTCTTATATGGTCCTTTGAATGATCATGGTATCACGGTGATGTCCTCTCTTTCATTTCTCACATTGGCAGTTTATGTCCTCTTTCTCTTCTCTTAGCTGTCCTGGTTTATCATTTTTTTTTCTATTTTCAAAGAACCAACTTTTAATGTTTTTGATTTTTCTTTTTTGATTTATTGTTTTCAATTTCACTGATTTCTGCTATACTTACTATTTATTTTGTTTTGCTTTCTTTGGATTTAATTCACTCTTCTTTTTCTAGTTTCCTAAGGTGGAAACAGATTACTGATTTTAGAGTTTCTTCTTTTTCAATGTATGCATTCAATGCTATAAAATTCCCTTTAACCTCTGTTTTCACTGCATCACATAAATTTTGATAAATTGTTTTTTATTATCATTTAGTTAAGAATATTTAATTTCACTTGAGATTTCTTTCTTGACTTGTATGTTATTTAGAGGAGTGTTGTTTAATCTCCATGATTTGGGGGATTTTCAAGTTATTTTTCTGTTATTCATTTATAGTTTCATTTCGTTGTAGTCTGCGAGCAGATGTTATATAATTTCTATTTTGTGTTTGGTAAGGTGTGTTTTATGGCCCAGAATGTGTTAATTTGGTTTGATTTTTATAAGCAGGTCAATCTCAATCGAAGCAGCAGAGAGCAATGCAGATGAAGGAGAACTATTTCCAGAGAAGGTTCCTAGGGGCGTGTAGGGTCCACTGTTGGGGTGTGTGGGTGGAGGGGGCATTGATTTAGGCATGTGTTCTAATTAGGACTTTCTAGAAAAGAGCATGTGAAACCTACCTTCTACTCCAGGATGAACTGGTCATAGGCAATTTAGAAAACCTATTTACTGGGTAAAAATGCATTGAAGACCTCAGCCTTAAAATTTAATTGTGGGAAACATATTACTTGCTGGATGACAGGCAGTCTAGTTACATATTTCCCAGAAATCTAGATGTCTAAGGTTTCACCCCGCACGGATGCCTGCGTATCTGCAAACTATATGCTTAAGTCATGTCATTTCGACTTCTCTTGGAGATGTTGTTGCCGAAGCATTCTTTGCCATTGTGCCCTCGCCGGGTTCCTACAAATGCTGTAAGAAGCAGCTCTGTGCAAGTCCCCCTCGCGCAGTGCCCAGCATGCAGAGGTGCTGTTGACAATGATGTCAGCCAGCTCCACCCCTCTGGTAGCTGTATCTGTCTGAGCACGAGATTCGCACGAAAAGTGTATCTCTGCTCAGTACCTGGTGTGTTTTCTAAGCTTAAGGCTGATGGCAATTTTTTTCCAGCACATGTTTTCACATATAATTATGTGTAGCCTTCAAGTAAAACATGTCAGACTGACAGGAATCCTATGGCTGAAACAGAGAGAGCAGCTGGGCACGCCTCCTTCACCTGTGCAGGGAGGGACCTGAGGCGGGTAGGGGGAAAGTCTCAGGTTCCGCTTAGCTTACTGGAATTTTCCCACGCGCCTGTAGACGTCCCACTGGCTCCACGCACCAGGAGCCTAGAGTCGGGTTTGTGGCACAGCTTCACCGTTTACAGCTTGCATTGCTTGACCTGATGATTCTGCCCCCATGTTACCTTTTCTCTGAATTCTGCGTCTTTAACAACTACAACCAAAAAATCTTATTGTGTGCTAACGTTTCTAGAAAATGCTTCAAGCATTTTTTTTTTCAGAAAGGGCAATGTATAATTTCATAATTTGAATATTTACAAATATTCATAATTTCATAATTACAAATATTTCTAGGTTTGTGACCAAGAATTTCACAAAAGATCTATAATAAGCTCATTATGTAACTGTTTTATGCAGGGTGATAAGCCCTTGGTTGGAGCCTTCCATTAGTATTCTAAACCACAGGTAAATACACAGATCAGCACCTATATTTTAAAAGTGTTTGCTGGCCTCCCTGTCACCTGAAGGCACAGCTGATGAAAGGTGAGAACTGTAGGTGGAGGCTTCTTCACCTTATAAAAGTTATTCTCATTTCTTTCATGGAGTGTGTTTCTTTCCCACTTGAGATTCAAAAATGGAATTCATTCTGCCTTCCTGCGTTCTCATGAAGCTAGCTGGAATCTTAGCTGGTAGCATGCTCCATCCTTCCCCCTACTCGCTTTTATCACAAGAGTGGCAGACCTTGAAGGGTTTTCTCGAGACCTGCCTGGGATTTTACTCCTGCTCTTTTAAAGACTTAACTTTGATGAAAGCATTCGGAACCTGTGCCATGCAAACCACCAGGCACAAAGTTTTGACCCTCTTCGCTGTAGCATTTCTGTAATGCTGACATCTGTAAAACCCCAAGTCTCTTGGGAATCAATGGAAAGTATTGTTAAAGTCTTTTTCTTTTGGAGACCACTATGCAGATATGCTAGTGAATCCAGCCGTCTCTGAAATAGGCAGGGGCGGTTCAGACAAGAGGTCCTGAGTGATGGCTGCGGTGGGAGACGAGTGCGCACGGGGGCAGGAGCTACCTCCCTGACATCGTCCCTCCTGGCTGACACCTGCTTTACCTGACAGCCCGGCGTTCATCCTTCCGGGGGCCCAGGGAGGGTTCGTGTGTGTCGGCAGCATGACCTCACTTCTGCCTCTGGTTCCGGCGGCTTCAGTATTTCTGGGTGTGTCAATGAAATAATGAAAATAGGCTCTTCATTCCTAGATTTGATATTCTCTCCAGCTGAACGCCTGTATTCAAAGAGTGACACTTAATAGATATATTGAACCTGGGCAGAGAGCTAATATGAAGGATAATGGAATCCAGAACACTTTCATTTCAACACACTCCCAGAATAGCTACACTATCTGAATAAAAAATAGTGGTGGGATTAGCCGTTTTACTAGAGACAGTGATAAACCAGAAAGTATCTAAAGAACAGAGTTCAGGATGGGAAAATATAGGAGAATACCATATGAGAAAAAGGTGAAAGAAGTAATCATTTTTACCCCATCCCCCCCTTAACAGAAAAATACATGTGTGCCTGCCTGTGGGGCATATGTGTGTTTGTATGTGCGCATTTGTATGTTTGTGTGTCCTGATATGCATGCAGGGGAGGTGGAGGGACAGTTTTGAGAGCCAGCATATGGAGGTAGAAAAAGTATCAGAGGCAAACTATGTGGCTTCAGAGGCTGCCCGTATCTGTCTAGCTATCATCTGTCTGTCTATTGTCTACCTATCTGTCCGTAGCTGTATTTTTCTTTAGTGATTAGTTGATAACAAGTGGAAAGCTCTTCCTTGGAAAGGCTCAATTGATTATCTATCAATGAATTCACAGTCACTGCTGGTTCTCCATAATTTCCGGACTGCTCTTAGAGGCGCTGTGGAGGGCAGCCTGCTCACAAGGTGGTTCCGTGAGCTCGAACTGAAAGTACTGAGCTATCACGCTTTTCTGGTTTTAGTTCAGACTGACGTTTTTATTCCTGATTTCATCTGGCTAGACTTGTGCAGGTCTTAAACAGGTACGACTATGATTTTCTGCCTAGTGTGGTTTTAGACGTTGATACAAAATTTGGATGGGTTTTGGACTTTTTGGTGATCAGAGGGGTTTCCGACAGCTGGAACCTTCTTTCCTTCATCAGAAAAGAGCTGAACATTTGCAGCGGTGGCCCCTCTTTCAAGAGGGTGGGTAGCAGTGTCCTTTCTGCGCGTGATGCTCGCATCACCAACTTTCTCCAGTGACGGATTTCACAGCAGCTTCCTTGGTGGTGAAGAGAATCCACTGTTTCCCTGACCGTCTGAGCTGCCTCCGCTGGAATGGTGCAGGGGAGAGAGAGAACAAGATCCAGTGTAGTCTAGAGGTGAATATTATTAGCAATTGCTGAAAAAGACTGGAAATTTCTTTCCGTCTCTTATACTTTGTGAAGTCACCCGGTGCTGCCACATTGCCTGTTTCTTAAG
Source organism: Anoura caudifer (assembly GCA_004027475.1). Lineage (NCBI taxonomy): Eukaryota > Metazoa > Chordata > Mammalia > Chiroptera > Phyllostomidae > Anoura > Anoura caudifer. The sequence goes on from PVKU01003943.1 coordinate 145,653, forward strand.
GAATGCATGCCAAAAGGCACACCTTAGCCAAATGTACACTATCATCTAGGTGCCGGGGTGTCCAACCTTTTGGAGTCTCTGGGCCACACTGGAAGAAGAAGAGTTGTCTTAGGCCACCCATTAAATACACAAACACCAATGAAAACTGTTGAGGAAAAAAAGGTTTTAAGTAAATTTATGATTTTGTGTTGGGCTGCATTTATAGCCATCCTGGGCCGCACCCCCGATAGGGCATCTCCAAAAGGACCCGCTCAGATTAGGATAATTCAAGGAGAGTTTAATACAGATACTCTCTGGTACTTTTTGCAAAGGTGTGGGGAGGGTGTAAGAAAAGTCAAAGGATAGTCACAAGTCAGGGGCAAGTACAGTGGACCTGGACTGCCGGTAGGCCCCCAGGGAGGAGGCAGGAGGCAATTACTGCCACCCGGAAGGAAGGAGTCCTGTAGAGAGCTACTTTGACAGGAACTCCGACCTCAGGGTGAAGCTGAGAGCCAGTCTGAGGGAGCTCGGCAGGGAACCCAGAGAACAAACACCCAGCCCAGTGATCCGATCTCTCCTCTCTTCCGCAAGACTGCCTCCTGCCCTTTTCTCTGTGGCGGCCTCTGAAGCCGCGTGTAGAGTTTGCCTCTAATGATAGCTCCTCTACTTCTTCCATGCGGCGGCCCTCCACGTTCTCCCTCTGATGCAGTTCTTACAGTCAGGAGCCTCCGGGGCAGAGTGGAGGGTGGACCCAAAGGGGCGACTGGCACGTCTCTGACACCCATGTGCCCCTGCTCTCACAGCACACGTGGGTGGAGGCTCGGAAAGACCTTGGTCATTCCTTCATCATTCTCTCCGAATGCCTGGAGCAGACCTCGTGGAACGCCGTTCTCATGGAGCCTCTTGTTTTAAATGCTTTCTGAGTGGTTCTGCATGAGTGATAAACATGCAGGGAAAGGGCTGGGAAGAAGGACTTTGTTCCTTAACCTTCTCTTGCCAACAGGCCCTCTCTCCAGTGGGGTGAGCCTGAGCAGCACCTCTGGCTTCCGTGCTGACCTCTGCTGCGACAGGTTCACTTTTCCTAGGGGAAAAGTAGAAGGCCATCATCTTCAGTGTTTCTTTTGATTTTGAATTAAAGAAACTCAAGGTGCCACAGCCATCCTGAAATTCTCAGAAAAACCTACTGTCCTGAAGTTGTGCTAATTGACCTGAAAACGGTGCTAGAGCATGAACGCACAGCTGCTTCTATGGACTCAAGTGCTATCTTGTTCCCGGTGGAGGATTAGCTCCGCCTTCCTTCTTCTGTGTTTTTATCAGACAACACCTGAAGACGCGTTGGCTCACGTTGCCACCTGTGTTTGACATCGGCTCCCCACCGCTGAGTGAGAAGTCCGAGGACTCCGCTCAGCAAACGCAGGGCAAGAATTTCGTCAGTCACGTCACATAAAGCACATCATCCCGGGATTGTAAGAGTAGAAGGTTTTAGCACGTTTTTGTTAGATCTGAGAGAAATCATGACTGTTTTTGAGAACTTGATGGGAATTAGTTTTTTTTTTTTTTTTTAAGCAAAAATCAGGGTGGTGGTCTGGGAAAGGTAAAAAGCATGTTACAAGTGGCATAGAACATGTAACGACCACTCTCTTCTCCTTTCTGTTAGCCCCACTCAGTATAGCCTGAAAATGAATGTTCTAAGGAGGACACAAAGATGCCTTTGGCCTTGGTAGAGTTGGATGAAGTAATAATAATTCGTGTGCATCAATGTGTGTGTTGGTGGTACAAAGTCCAAAGTTGCGTGGTATTGTACCCTGCAGCAGCATGATACAGAAAAGAAATAATCATGCTTAATTTTATACTTAAAAAAGGGTTTATATAGGTGTTTGGCAAACTATTTTTTCTCCTTTTTAACCTGGATCTAGGGTCGGCAACCTTTTATGTAAAGGGCAGGTGTAAATATTTTAGACTTTGCAGTCCATACGGTCCCTGACATGTCTACTCTGTCATTGAAGCTCACAGGCCACCATGTCCAGTGCACGGAAGTAGGCATGCCTGTGTTCCACTTGAACTTCATTCACAGCATCAGCATGAGCTGTACTTGGCCTGGAAGCTGTAAGTTTTGAACTCTTGACCTAGTTGTAAACATTGTTTCGTCTACCATTTTTAAATTTTATATATTCATGACCTTGGTGATATTGGATAAAAGTGAGATATTTTAACAAGTTAGAATCATGAGACACATCACCAGAATTCAGAATATTAGGAGATAATCATATCCCGAGGAATAACCACAAGAGAATCACAGTAGGTACTGTCACATTTTTAAAATACCTTGGAACATCTTACAGTTTTTGTGGTTTCAGAACAAAATGTTAAGTGATCTTATCACACACACAAACAAAATAATAATAATAATAATAAATAATTAAAGAGGGTGTGAGGAAACTTTCAGAAGTGACAAATGTTAATGGCCTAGATTTCAGGGATGGCTTCAAAAATGTATACTTATCTCCAAACTCATCAAGTTGTGCATGTTAAATATTTACAGCTTTTTGTGATCCAGTAATACCTCAGTAAACTGGTTAAAAAGACAAAAAAGTCCTGAGGACTTGTTTCAGACAAACAAAAACAAATAAACATCCCAAATATGCTCCTGACAATTAATGAATTAATGTGACCCAGCCACTGAGAACATAAAGACATGCATTTCATTGTATTTCAAATGGATCCATCAAAAACCAAGAGGCTGTATTAAATATTAGTAGGGGAAATTTTGCTCTAATTTGAGAAGAAAGCTTTCAGTCAATCATGCATTAAAAACAAGCCATGATTTTCTTTTACTGAACCTCTTTCTTTTTTCTCGCCTTTGTCAGTGTCCTTCAGCCACAGAGCCCCAGGAGCACACCTGTGGCTGAACAAACTGGACTGATTCCTGATCGCAGGTGGGGACAAGCCACATGATCGGGACTGACAACCTCAATAATTGCCCCAATGTGACTGAGGTTTGGACAGGCCACTTCCTGAATCTACACCCCTCACCTCCCTTTCCTTAGACCATTCACTTCAGAAAACTTGCTATTATAAAGTCTTTCTCTACCCTTTGACGTATAAATCTCCCAGTCTCTTGCCAGTTTTATAACCGCAAATGTCTTTCGCAAAGACCTGACCTCCCTCTCTCTGTCTCCCCGGGAGGGTAGGAGGAGTCTAACTTTGATAAGTGCCGGTTAGTGAGCACAGATGTTGTAGTCACATCGAACGACTTCCCACTAATGCTGTCCTGCTCTTTTCCACCAATTTATCCTGGTCTTGAACACTCATCCACTTTTTGTTTTAGTGCAGTTGAGTCGGATCTCTCTCCCCTATTGCAATAGTCTTGAACAAAGTCTTCCTTGCCCATTTTAACTCCATCTGGGGCAATTTTTCTTTAATAGGAACTGTGGGTGTTTCAATAAAGGATTGCATAGCGATCTGGCTTTTGTCTCACTTCATCACGATCTCAGAGTGACCTTGTCTGATAGCGATGCTCTCTGAGACTGTGTCTGTTCAACAGAAGAACAAAATGACCTGACTGTGAGCATCAGGCCAGCGTGTAATAACATTGAGGCCTGGCTGTGAGATGCGAACAGCTCCTGAATGTGGAGAGCGGCTTTTTTCTTTTTCACTTTGTTAGCCAAAAAAAGAAATATCAATGCTGCAAATGTGAAGTTTTAAAGGGTTAGGGAAAAATAATGGTTTTAGAATTTATTTTTCAGAAGACCAGAAGGGTCCGTTCAGACACATAGACATAAACACACACATCCTCTCTGTTGCTCTCTAATGTGTGTAATAGCAGCAGCAGCATCTCATTAACAGTGGTGTCCCGAGGAACCAAGAGAGAGCTCTCCCTTAAGTGGTGGCATGAATTACATGCCCTAACAAAATTTACAAGATCAGGTCTGCTTTATCTGTGCTTACCATGTATTGTGTTCTTTTCAGGTTGATTACTAGCAAGTTTAGGGTTTGTTGTGACTTGGAATGAAGGTTCCATAGTAAATAAATACCCCATGAGCTCCTCTGTTTTTGTTGGAGTAAACTGTCACCCCCTTCAGCAAGGTCTTTACTGGAGGTGAGATGGAGCTCTTCGGGTTACATGAAGTGCCAGGCACTGGATTGGGAGCTAATCATATTGAACCTACAAGACTCATTCTGTCTGGTAGGAATTAATTTGGTCAGTCAACTTCAACAGGCTCACTTTGATCTTGGTAGAATGTTCTTCTTAGTCTCCTGGGTATTCCATTTATTGTGAAAAAGAAACCACAGGGAATGGAAGATGAGTTCTTAATTTAAATGAATAAGATTCACTTATTCATCCAAAAGTATTTACAGAGCATCTCCTACGTAGCAGACACTGGCCTTCCTGGAGACCGGTAAACATGCACTAACAAAGCCGACTTCCGTGGCTCTTATGGAGGCAGGCAGTAGACAAACAAGCCAACAAATAATGCGTTAGTGTTGTGAGTGACAACAAGGGACCTGGAAATAATATATTGGACTGAGGGGTATAGAATCAGTTCTCTCTGAGAAGCTAAGTTTAAGTTGGGACTTAAACCTTGAGGAAAGATTAGTTGTACAAGGATGGAGGTGAAGGAGCTCCTTCCTTTCACTGTCCTTTGTAGCCGATGCATCAACATAGATTTAACTAATAGCCTGATGCCATTGTTTTGTTTTATCTACACAGCAGTTGTTTGTTTGGCTGGGTTGGCAACCCTCATTCAGTTTTTTTGTACATTACATTTCCCCTCACATTTTTATGAACATAGTTCCCGTTACCGTTTGACCTGCAGTGTCTCACAGAGATTGTGTTTAATTTGCGGAGGCAGGATACTTACCCAGTCTTGCTTTTGGAATTCAGTTAGTTTTCTGTGGTGTTAAGGACAGTTTTCTTTTCATCAGAGTTTCTGACAGGGAGAAGTGCCAGCTTGTATTTGTAGGTTAGATATATAGGTTAGGTTCCAACAGCTTATCACATTTTATATAAATCAATACAGGTAGGAAAAGCATGAAACCATGGTTCCAGGTTGGTTGAAATCTTTTTGTCATTTCCAATGCCCTGTTGACAAGTTTAGGAGCTGTCTAGTGAAAAAGGAGAAAGAAAGAGAGCAAGAGAGATGGAGGGAAGGAGTGGGGGAGAGAGAGAGACAGGCAGACTCTCTCTGAGTCCTTTTCCCTAGTGCAGTCTCTATAAACGACACGATCATATTTCATTTCTGTCTGATTCTAAATCTTGATTATCGGATAGGATTCTCATTCTCCCTTACTTTGCACATTCAAATAGTCACTGAATTCACTCACTCAATTTGTTTTTGCTCTTTTTTTCTATTATGATGTCTCTGTTTTGAGTCTTCTTTGTCTAGATCTGTTCTGTCCAATAGGAGAGTAATTTGTCATACGTGGCTATACAAATTTAAATTCAATAAAATTAAAAATTCAGTTCCTCAGTTGCAATAGCTACCTTTCAGGTACTTAAAAGTGACCTGTGGCTAGTGACGACCGTATTGGTGGAACATGTCTCTCACTGCAGAACGTTCTGTTGGACAGTGCTGCCCAGACTAAGAACAGCCGCTGCTTCCAAAATCGTGTGGGTTCTCAAGCAACGCCAATCCTGTCTTAGCCTATTTCTTGCTGCCAAAGTTAATCTTTCCAAAGGGCTGATCTAGCTACTTTGCCCTCTTCATGAAAATCTTTAACGGGTTCCTCATTCACATCAGAATTAAATTCAAACTCTTGGTCCTGGTAGTCATAATGCTCCAAGGTCTAATCCCAGTTTCCACTCAGGAAACCAGCGAACACAAATTTTAAAATGATGGCCCTTCATTCTGGCAGTGGGAAAAGCGACGCTGACGAGCTGCTGGCAAACCAGCATCTTCCTAGAAATAAAAATGGCAAATGTTATAAGATTTGAAGACCTTTCACACGAAAGGTCTATACCATTTACTGCACTGATTTCATTTCTGGGAATCTGATGTGGCGTCTGGGAAGGTGTTCAACACAGTTCCACGTTTGGGAAAAATCGGCAATACTCTAAATGCACAACCAATAAGGACACACTTAAGTAAACCCTTCTGGGTCTATACCGTGAGCCTCAACTTTGTAATCTGGACAGCATAGAAATCTGTGTAGCTTCGTTTCCTGCCACTTTGTTCATCCCTCCATTACTCCTCTGCTCCAGGCACATCCCACACTTTTTTACTAAACCTGTTTGTTTGTTTAGTTATTTGTGTACATGCAAGCTATTCTTTCTGGTTGGACTGCTTTTCAGTTCAGATCACAAAATGTCTCTGACGCTTTAACCCCAGCTCGTATTTCATCCCCTTCATCAGTTCTCCTTGGACGTTCTCCACCCGGAGCGATAGTTTTTTCTTTACACGCCCATGGCATTGGTGCTATTATATGTGCAATTCATAACTTATGTATTTTTTCTACTTTCTCACAAAATGTAAAATCATAAGAGTTGGAAAAAAATTTTAAAATTTATCATTGTGTTTTTAGTCTGTGAGACAGTATGTGGCCCATTTTGGATACTAAATAATGCTCCTAAATAAACGAGCGCAGGGAAACAAATGTCACTGTGCTCATTGGTGCCCAGGGTGGGTTCAGTGGGCACTGGGAGGTCCCACTCTTCTTTTTTATGCTTGAGTTTTGGAAATCAATGTGGGAGAAGGGGAGACAACCATAGAAATGAACTGGAGGAATGTCAAAGGTTTAATTTTATATTATTGTTTATGTTAATCCTCTTCAGGCTGTGCAAACTTTGTTCAGTTAAGCAAATACTCCAGAAGACAAAGATTTTCTATTTGCTGGGAATTTCACAGTCGCAAATGCCTGTGACTTTTCAGTGTCCTTAGGAACCTCAGCAAATAACTCACAGATTTGCATTTTCCTTTCACCTGGAGTGAAAGGTCTCTAGGTCCCTTACTGATCAATGACATTAAATAAATACTCCGAATACAGGCACGGAGTTAGTAGAAGGGATTTGGGGTGATCTTTGATTTTGGAATAGGTTACACACAGATACTGTAGCCCAGTAAAGAGAACATAATTAAAATTCCATTTATAATTATATTTGTATTCACTCCATACGCACTGTTAACATAAGGTTTTGTAAGTCATGACTTTTATATATCAGGCAGGTCATGTAATTTTGAAACAAATATTCAGTTCAAAGAGAAGCAAACTTACATAGTTGAGAAAAAACCCAGCAAAATCCTGATATGTAACCACTGGTAGCCTAAAAAAATTTCATTGAAAAATTCATGCACAGTGTTTTACCCCCAAATCATCCAATTTTATAGCATATGTTTAGGGAACAGGAATGCTAAATTCATCAAACTTATCTAATTTTGGATGCTTCATAAATAAATAATAAAAGAAAGCAGATAAATCCAAACTTCCTTCCCACATATTTATTTATATAAACTTATGCTTTCAAGAATTTCCATAACGATTTACATGGGGAAGCGCTCTGCAGGGATTTTTGTCATCAATCCTTGTCAGAGTGC
>PVKU01003944.1:0-118519 GCA_004027475.1 Anoura caudifer
TTAAATCTCTAGTCTCTTTTATTCTGTAACAGATCCCTACCCCTATTCTTAATTTATGCTTTTGTTTCTTTGAAAAAGCATGTTATACTCTTCTAAGTATGGTACTGTTAAACATTTGTTTATCTTTGTGAAAGTCTCTGGAATTATCCTTTTTCTTGTCCAACCATCTAGTAGCTGAAGAACTATTCTTGCTTTTTTTTAGATACGTGACACTCATAGGTGACCCTTAAACAACACAAAGACTAAGGTCACCTAACCCCCTGCACAGTTGGAAATCTGCATATAACTTTTGATTCCCCAAAAACTTAGCTGTCCTTTGGTATCCACAAGGAATTGGTTCCAGCACCCCTTCCCCTGCCCACAGATAACCACATCCATAGATGCTCAAGTGCCCTGTATAAAATGACAGAGACCAATGCACACAGTTGGCCCTCCACATCTGCAGACTCCCAGTTGCTGATTGAAAACCATGCCGGTATTCACTGAAAAAAAATCTGTGTATAAGTGGACTCATACAATTCAAACTCATGTTGTTCAAGGGTCAACTAAATATGATTCTTTCTAGGTGTGCGTACATTTGAAAAACTCAACAATAAAATGTCTCTTTTTAAATAAGGAGTTCAATGTGCAGTCTCATAGGCATGGAACAACTCTGTCAGATACTCAGGGACTAGACAGAAGAGGCTGATTCCAGAGATTATGACTCAGGCAGATAAATCAACTGTTCTGAATAGGTCAGCAAAGTTCAGAATCATAAGCATCCAATTGTCAACAATGTCAGAAAAAGGAATCAAATTCACTCCCAGAACTACAGCAGAGCCTGTTCTCACCCTATTCTTTTTCACACAGCCTGTATGAGGGGGCAGCACAGTGTCTGCAGGGGCTATTCTATCTAAAGGCCATCAGGGGCATGATTTGAGTCCAGGCCCTTCTCAGCTACAAGGGTCTGGACACTGAGACACAAAGATTCCTACAAAAAATCAGGTGTGATTAAGGGAAGAAGGAAAAGAAAAATCTCAAATAAAAACATGTACACAAAACTGCAATTCATGGTATAGCTGTTTTATAGATATAAACAGAGCACATGGGGATTAATGAAAATTCTTAACATATGTTTACTTTATAAATTCATTCATAGAAAGGCCAGGGTAGTGAAGACGGGAAAAGGCTCTCTTTGGATCATTTTTATTGACAAAAGAAAATAAACATGGAACTTTACAAAATCTGATCTGTCCTCAAGGTAAACTTCATTTAGACGTCTTATGATCACTCAATTCAACATCATATTATGCTAACTAATTTCCTAATCAACTTTTATTTTTTGACTTTGGTCTCCCTGTTTTAATAACATTATCATCCCAGTCACTCAATTTCAAAATTCCAGAGAGACCTGTGACTTTTCATTCACAAGAAAAAATTTCTAATACAGTATTTCTTTAGTTAGTCTCTTTTTTCTTTTTTTAAATGTCTTTTTTGTGTGTGTGATTTGAAGGGTTTTTCTATATGTGTGTGTGTATATATATATATATATATATATATATAAAATTTATTCATTTTTAGAGAGAGGGGAAGGAAAGGAGAAAGAGAGGGAGAGAAACATCAATGTGTGGTTGCCTCTCACACGCCCCCACCGGGGACCCAGCCTGCAACCCAGGCATATGCCCTGACCGGGAATCAAACTGCGACCCTTTGGTTCACAGCCCCCACTCAATCCACTGAGCTACACCAGTCAGGGCTCCTTTTTCTTAAATCTACTGCTCCAATACCAAATCAGGCTGCAATATATTTTCTAATGGATAAGTTACACTTGCCTGCTTCTCTGGGAGTCTCACTTTCATTTTCTGCATAAAATATTATATCATTAAATACTATTTACTTCATATGCACTGTGTGCCTAGTCTGTGCCATGGTGTAGATGTGGTATGTGCAGCTTAAAGGTTCACTCAACTACAAGCTTCCCTTGGAGTTCCTTCATTCCCCCTGGATGGAAATGACAGAGACTGCTACCTTTGGAAGAAGTGGTTTAAGGGGAGCTGAGCTGCCTCACAAGGCTGAATATCCCTGGATATCCTCATGGAGCCCACACTCATCTACTTCTCCTGGACTTCTTTACATGAAAAAGTAAAACACTTCTATTTTATTTGAGCCAATGGCTTTGAGGAGGTCTCTTTGTGAGGGCAGTTTATTTAGGGCTTTAACTAATATGTAGAAATGTAAAGTTATTTCAGCAGAAAAATACCATGAAAACTACAGCTCAATTCAGCATTTGTTTTAGAAAACCAGCCTTTGTAAGAAACTCTGTTAAATCTTGGACATTACTGAGTTTGGGGGAGATTTATTTTCCAGCAGTTTTTAGAATGGTCTCCTGTCAGAATCTCACTCCAGAATTCTAGCAATTTAAATCCAAATAACAAAGTAAATTTTGTACTTAGATGACCATAGGCATTCTAAATTCAGCATGTTCAAAACTAACTCTAGCTTCTATACTTCCACTCACATCTCACCGACCTGAACTTAACCACAGGGCCCCAGCCCAGCTTAAACTCAGATGGTTCTATTACTAGAAGGAAAGAGGTTATAATGGATATTGAAAATGAGCAGTCTGCGGAATCTTTACCTAACAGAGTCCATATTTCTAACTCATGCATTCAACTGGCTTTATGTTCTCATGCCAGGTGACTTTTCAAGAGTCAATAAAGGATTCTACTGAGTTTCTAAAGAGCATTTCTTAATTTCCCAGCTCTTTTAAAATGGATAGAAGTACTCCGATAATATTACCACAAGGTTGGCCAAAAGTAAGTTTACAGTTGTTCATTTAGTAAATAATACAATGATTAATAAATAGTGCATGAATAAACAGAAGAAACTCTGTTTCATTTACTCATGACTGTAAAAATACCTATGCCCTATTCTGTACTTCCCAAACTAGATTGTAAGATACATAAAGAGGAAAATGTATCTCCCTTATGTTTACACCTTAATGCCAAGCAACATACTTGTGGATAGCTTGCACTCAATACTGGCCAGTTAGATTATTAGAAAAATTACATTTATGCTCAGATTGCTCAAGATATCCTCATTCAATAAGCATTTAATGACTGCTCATGATATGCCAGATACTAATGCACACTCACAGGCTTGGGAAGTTCAGTTTACAGGCAGAGGGTATCACATGACAAAAATCAATAAATAAAGCAATGTGACAGAGCAGACAGCAAAAGTAGTGTTGTTCAGTGTTGGAGGAAAGAGTTAGAGAAATAAAAAGACAGCCTTTAAATATTAGTGGTTACATAGAGTAAAATGGTGGCAGCACACTTACTTTCAGTTAGTGATGACTCTCCCTGTCCCTTTATAATATGACTTTATCAGGCAGGACACTTAATGGACAGTGTCCCCTTAAGTCAGATCATTGACTCAATTTAGGAACAAGTAGTGAGAGAGGTTTTTTCCTGCCATCTTGATTCCTTGGTACTATGCTGGTATACAATGAATTTCACTTTCATTGGTCCCTTGGTTCATTCTATACTCCTGGAAACATAGTTTAACGAGAAATAAACTCTGGTTTCTTAAGTTGATAAGTGTTTTTTTTTCTTTCATTTTTATTTGTATAACTGTCTTTGTAGAAAAGGTACACATAGTAGTAAACTGTATGACTAGCTGTACTCATGTTTTCTGGCACTCATCTAAGATGCAAGGCCATGAGTAGGATTGATTGTCCTGGTCATGCTTTTTCAATCAGACAGGGATAGAAGTCTGAAGAACAGACTTTATGACAGTCCCAAGTGAGTGGAAGAAAATTCAAAGCCAAACCCATTGAAAATTAAACAACCCATTTTAAAAATATAATTACTTTCTATAATTTTACATGCACAGTTTAGTGGAACTTCCATATCAACATCAATACTGTACTAATTATCCAGATTAAAGATAACATGAAAATTTCACTGTGACTACGGAAGTCAGTTTTAATTACGAAGAGCTAATTTTAATAGGTTTCCCAAACAACCTGAATTATACAGTATATTCATGACATGTTTTGGTCAATTACATGCTTTTAAATCTTGTTATCTATATCATAAATATTTCATGCTCTTCTATATTTACACTTTCAAATTAATTCTATCAATTTATCTTAACCTATTTTCTAATAAATTCCCAAGATGTTTTTTAAAATATTGACACTAGTGTAGCCCAATTTATATTTTCATCATCAAAAAGTCCAATTTTTCACTTCGATTAGATGTATTTTTAAATATTTTATTTATTTACTTACTTATTTATTTATTTTAGTGGGAAAGGGAAGGAGAAAGAGAGCAAGAGCAACATCAATGTGTGGTTGCTTCTCACATGCCCCCTACCGGGGACCTGATTCATAACCCAGGCATGTTCCCTGACTGGGAACTGAACCAGCAACCCTTTGGTTTACAGTCTGTCACTCAATCCACTGAGCTACACCAGCCGGGCTTGCTTTGATTATATTTAAAAGTTTGCTTTTCCCTATGGTCATCAACTTAAGCTTTTTTTTAATGCCCCACAGTTAGACTGGAAGCCTGCCTCTAGAGTCTTAAAGTAACAGTAATGTTAAAGCCACTTTAATGGTAAGTGAGGAGAAGCACAGACCTGCTTCAAGTTCTATGCATTTCTTCCTCTTCTCTTTCACCTAGACACAATTGTAAGGCTTATGAAGACAGGTTCCAGTATGGGTATTAACCTTTGCCCCCCACAACAAACACAAAATGTAAAATGATATTATGATGGGGTTCAGGACATGCTGCCCCCAAATACGGCACCTTGGCATATTGATTATCTTAAGCTGAACCAGTTTTAGAAAACAGCAAAAGCAGGGAAGTCACTCTGCCCTCATGTCTCTTGCCTTTCTTCCCTAAACCAACTCCCATAACTGCCACATGAACAGTATCCTCCCAGTGCCAGGAGGAAGGAAAATGCTCTTATCACTAGAGACAGGGAATTTGGGATGAGAAATATGTATAAACAAATCTTATTAAACTAATTCTTATCCTCCTAGCTACTTCTTCACCATTTACTAATCTTAGCCCAAATGCCTTTGTCTTGTCAATTCTTCACAAACTTAGTGTTTCTTTGTCTAAAAAGTATAAAAGTTCTCTGCTCTGGTCACTTTTTCAAGACTTCATTTTTTTTGTGAAGGCTCTGGTGGACATGTAACAATTCAATACAATTTGTACAAGTTTTTCATGTTAGTTATTCTTCATCAGTTTACTTTTCAGACCCAGCTAGAGACACTGAGAAGGCTGAGGAAAACTTTTTCCTCCCCTAACAGCTAAGTCTAAATGCTATAAAGGATAGGTTAAGTCTGAAGATGGTATACAGAACATTAAAAAAGTCCACAGATCATTATAAAGTTGCATTCAAGTAAATTCTAACCTGCACATTAAAAGTATAGAAATATATCTCTTAGAAAAGAATATTATCAAGGTGCCCATCAGTAAATGAATGGATCAAGAAACTATGGTACATTTACACAATGGAATTCTATGCAGCAGAAAGAAAAAAGGAGCTCCTACCCTTCTCCACAGCATGGATGGAACTGGAGAGCATTATGCTAAGCAAAATAAGCCAGGCGGTGAAAGACAAATATCATAAGATCTCACCTTTAACATGAACCTAATCAACAAAACAAGCAAACAAGCAAACTATAACCAAAGACACTGAAATAGAGAACAGGCTGACAGTGACCAGAGGGGAGAGGGGAGGGAATTTCAGAAGAGGGGAAGGGTTTACAGGAACAAGTATAAAGGACACATGGACAAAAACTGGGGGGGGGAATGGGAGGGAGGTGGGGAGGGCTGGGGCGGTGGGCTGGGATGGGAGTAAAAGACAGAAAACTATACATGAACAACAATTAAAATAAAATTTAAAAATATATATTATCAAGGTTATCAATCATTTTTGTGAATGACTAATTTCATATTCTCTTCCCACTTATATGAAGATCACACATACCACTGAAATTCATACTCTGCTGTTATGCTCACCATGTATTTGACTATTTAAACCTAGCCATTTTCCAAACACAAACTTCATTTTTATTCACTCAATTCTGGGAAATCAAAATGCATGACAATAAGTTCAATAGTGGTTAAAATATTATCAATTCATTTGAATCATGCAATCTATCATTGAGCAAGGATATAAAATGCCTACTGGTTTCACTATTCTTGCAACTGATATAGGACCCTGAAAGTTTCATCATCAAAAAGTTTTTGTGAGAGGATAATATCAATAATTTATAAGAACTTAGACAACCGAACACCAGAAAAACAAACAGCTCAATTTAAAAATGGGCAAAGGACCTGAATAGACATTTCTCCAAAGAGGACATAAAGATGGCCCATAAACATATGAAAAGATGCTCAATGACACTAATCATCAGAGAGATGCAAATTAAAATCACAATGAGACATCACCTCACACTTGTCATGATGACTATCATCAATAAACCCACAGACTACAAGTGCTGGCAAGGTTGTGGAGAAAAGGGAACCCTAGTGCACTGTTGGTGGGAATACACACTGGTGCATCCACTGTGGAAAACAGTGTGGAGGTCCTCAAAATATTACAAATAAAACTGTCTTATGACACAGTGACTCCATTTCTAGGAATCTATCTGAAGAAACCCAAAACTCTAAGTTAAAAGAATGTATGTATCCACATGTTCTCTGCAGCATTATTTACAATAGCCAAGCCATGGAAGCAGCCCAAGTGTCTATCAATAGACAAGTGGATAAAAAAAGCTGTGTTACATATATACAATGGAATACTACTCAACCATAAAAAAGAATGAATTCTTACCTTTTGCCACAGTATAGATGGATCTAGAGGGTATTACACTAAGTGCAATAAGTCAGAAAAAGGCAAGCACCATATAGTTGCATTTATATGCGGAATCTAAAGTACAAAATAAACTAACAAAACAAAAACAGACACAGAGACACAGAGAACACACTGGCAGTTGACAGAAGGGCAGGGATTGGAGAGCTGGGTGAAAAAGGTGAAGAGATTAAGAAGTACAAATTGGTAGTTACAGAATAATCATAGAATTGTAGATTACAGCATAGGAAATATAGTCAATAACATTGTGATAACTGTACGGTGCCAGATGGGTACCAGAAATATCAGGGAACACTTTGTAAAGTACTTGATTGTCTAACTGCTGTGCTGTACACCTGACACTAATACAGAATAATATTTAATGTTAAATGCAATTTTAAAAAATTAAAGTTTCTTTGGAGGAGTTTTTAGTTTTCTTTAAATAGTTTTTGTTTGCAGAGATGGTATTCATAAATATATTACTAAAATATATTTTAGTGGAAATATACTTTAATAGGTTGATGTGAAAATATTATTGCATTCTAAGGCATTTAGTATGGAACAAGTACCTCAGGCAGCAAAAATTTCTAATATTATACAATAGGTGAATTAGAGAAAGGTGTTATAGATTCTGAGATTTGCTTCTCAGTTAAAAATATTTTTTAAAATCCCTTAATATTAGAAAAAAAGTTGGTTAAATTTGAAATTCTATTTAAATATAAGGGAAAGCAGCTCATGCTTTACATAAACATTTACAAAAATTGTCTGCAGATAGTTTTTCTCTCCTTTTAGCTTGACTCCTTAAGTCTAAATTACCAAGCCTGACCCGACTGACCATTTTAGCGATTGAAAACAGATATAAATGACAGTTTACTTGAGTGTCTAAAAAATTTTTTTTCACAGAAGCCAGAACTACATTTCCTAGAACTACAGTTCTTTGTTTCTCTTTCCCCTGTTTTCTCTATCTCACTAGTGATGTGGTTAATTAACACTTCATTCAAGGATTACATCTTTTAGAGGTTCAGGAGAGTGTAAAATTATCCTCCTGGCAATGACAAGGATGAATGAATATTCCTGTCTCATAGCTATCACTCTACATCTGGATTTAAATTTTAATATTTTAAGGAACAGTTTCTCTAGTAACAGAGAAGTATTATTCTATGAAAGTACTTCTCAAAGCATAGTCCCCTGGTCACCAGCAGTGTTATCCTGAAGGAACTCATTAGAAATGCAAGTTATCTAGCCCCATTCCATACTTATTGAATCAGAATCTTTGGAGCTGGCTCCCAGGAATCTGCTTTCGCAAGCACTTCAGGTGATTCTAATGCATGATAAAATTTGAGAACCATTGGTCTATGCAACTCCCTCACTATGTTGCATGTGAATATATTATTTAGTGATACAAGAAGATTTAGGTTAAATTATTGATCAGTAATTTAAATCTTAAAGTTTTGTGTTCAAATGCCCAGCAGACCAGTTCAAGTCCACAGAGCTCCATTATTGTTTTATTGCACTACACAGAGAGTAGTTCTGTTAGCACAAAAATGACTGATTATCAGAAGATCCAAAAAGAAAGGAATGCCAGCTAACAAGTGCAAACAATTGTTTGAAGGAAGGCACCAGTTTAAAAAGTTCTCGGGAGTAAAGGATCTTAAATGTCATCATGTTCATTCTTGAGATATAGTCTTATCTTTAAGAGTTGATTTAGTTTTAGGGTTTTTTTTCCCCCTTGTCTCTGTCCATGTCACAGGAATATGAACCAGCTCATTTGAGATCGTGATTGTACACTGTAGGTCAATTATATTGTTAGTGTTATTTCTTCCAGATAACACTAATTTTTCTGAAAGTTGCTAAGTTTGATGCCAAGGCAACATTGTTGGTGTAGGAAATAGGAGTTTCTGGAGGAAGGTAAAATAGCAGAATTTTCTCTCTATTTTCTCAATTTCCCAGTCTAGCAAATTCCATCCTCTTCCTTTTTCTCCTTCACCCTCCAAGCCTGATTTTTATCAAGTTCTAGCTATTCTTTCTCAGCCTTCTTCATCCATCTTCCTCATTTTAATTCCTTTACCTCTGCTTCCACTTAGTTGCTAATCATCTTTCAACGGGATGACTCTAAATTTCGAAATATAGAAAGGATTAATGTATCTGTAAGAAGCCAATTCTTTCACAGAGGCTAATTGTCATTCTAGCTTCCAAAGTCAGTTCAAGTACCTAATTATTGCTCCTGCAACCCTAGGTGAACTGAATGGGAAAACAAACTAGTGGTGGATTATTTCTTTACCCACCCCTTCCCACCATGTACTAGGTATTGATTGTATTGACTTGTTCAGTCAACAGGTTTTTGATGCTAATATGTGTCAAGAGCTAGTTTAAGCATAAAGGTAACAATAGTCAACAAAAACTAAGACCAGAGACTTTGCTTGTAGAATTCATAATCTAATGATAATTAAGTATGGATAAAGACATATCATTATATTTATTGTGCAGGTACATCTATCTATATGTATAGGTAGCTATCTTAATTACAGTGTTGAAGGAGGTCCTCTGATGTAGTGACATTTGAACAGAGACATGAATGAGTGATTGAGGAAGCCATATTGTTATCTGAGGAAAAAGTATCCCAGTATAGCAATTGCAGTAACCCAGGGTAAAGAGAGGAGACTCTGTAATGGGAGAGGGACAAGGAAGAGGCAGGATAGAAATGAGGTCAGTGGTAGCCAGGGAACAGATCACCAGGGTCAACATATATTATAGTAAGGGATATAGATTTTATTTTAAATGAAATGAGAAGCCCTTAAAGATTGTGAGGAAAGAGGTGGCATAATGTGGCTGATCTTTTAAAAAGATCACCCTGATTACTAGGAGCTGAAACAAGGAAATTTGTTTGATTGTTACACATTTATTCAGTTAGGAGATGATTTGCAACATAAACCTGATGAGATTTGATGTTGGCATGTCATGAACCAAGGTGGTAGGGGCATAGGTGGTGCTATTTTTTATTGGATTAAATGTGGGGAATGAGAGAAAGGAAGGACTCAAAGATAAACATAAAGATTTTAGGTCTGAGGTAGTTAAAGATGGAATTATCTTTTATTGAGGAAGGGAGGACTACAGAAGGAGATAATTTAGCGTGGAGTGGGGCTGAGGTTGGGGAATATAAGAGTATAGCTTTGGATATACTGTTTGATATATCTACTAGAAATCAAAGTAAAGTAGGTAGTAAATTGTTGCAGTCCTTAATTTAGGTGGGAGATTAAAAAATATAAACATCATCACATTTTTTCCTAGAATCACTCATTTTATTTTTGAATAGTGTTCTTGCAATTTTTTTGTCCCTATTACAAATCAAGTCTGCTCTTTCTTCAAGAAAAATGCAAAGATGTATAAATGAAAACCAAAAATTACTAGCATTTAATCTTTCTAAAGGTAACCATGGTCAACATCTCAATGCATTGATTTCCAAATTGTACATATGTGCACATATATTACATATATTAATTTAAACTATATGAAACTACTGCCATTCAATCATTTTGACCTGTAAAAACAATTTTATATTTTAGCCTAATATATATAGATATTAACATGATAGAATATAAATATGCAAAACATATTTATCTAGAAGTTGTTAGATACTTGCATTATTTTAACTAATTCTCTTATGGTGTGCATGACATGACAAAGCTGCAATAACTGACTTAAAATAAATTATAATGAAAGAAAACAGATAGTGTAAAAAAACTGAAAAAATCAACAAAATACACTATATCTATAAAACATTAAATTACACAATGGTCTGAAGATGCACCAAAATTACCAGTAAACAAAATACCTAGGATTAACTAATATTTTTTACCATGATTTTGACTAAAATGCATTGGTTACCTTGCTTTCAGACAAAATTATTTTGATTATATTGTATATTCAAGCAAGCTATGTAGATCTGATTCCCAAACTTACACAATCTTTAAAAATGCTAAAGCCAAAGTTGACCATGAAACATGTAAATAATTCAGAATTTTCCAATGGATCCTACACCAGGGCGCGCGCGCGCGCGCGCGCACACGCACACACACACACACAACTGGAAAAGACCGTGGTGGTGGGTCAATCTAAATCATGAAAACTCAGCCTATAGTGGAAGGCCTTTATTCCAAGCTATAAAGTTGAATACATACTGTCTTCAAATGCTTTCACCCAACCACAGAGTGCAGTAAATCTTTCATTGCACTACGGCTTTTTAGGGAGGGCATGCTTTTCTGGTTCTCTGGATATGTGTTTATTTTCCTGTTGAGGACTGTAGCATAAGTAGAACAAAAGTCTTTCTTTTCTTTAAAGCATTTGATTGTGTTCATTGAATCTTGTGCAATTTTGATCATTATACATTTATTCATCTCAATAGGGTTTTTATAGCATATTTGCAAAAACAGCATTAAACAAATGAGGTAACATTGGTGCGTGGTCATCCACAATGTTAATGACATTGAGCTTCTGGGTTTAGTCCTTGCTGGGGTCTACTGTTGGACATAATGATCTTAGGTGTGTGCAGTGTGGGGCAAAGTAGGTTTACACTTGCTCATATGGAAAAAGACATGCAGATTATAATTATTTCAATATCTTTATTATCTCAAAGAAATGTCACAATGGCACAATAAACCTAATTTTGCCCCATCCTGTGTATTACTGGTTTTGGGAAATGTATAAACCAGCACATCTCTGTGTCAGGGAAAACTACCCACAGTTATTTGAGGATCAAATGTATGATTACAGCATTGAGAATACTTTATAAACCATAAGATAACAAATACACTTATGAGATTATTATAGTAACAGGATACAGCTAGCAAATATGACAGAACAAATTGTTCTTTCAACTTCAGTCTGTTGTTTGCTGTTGTAGGTATTGTAAATTTTGTTTTGTTGTCGCTTTAAAAGTGAAAAGAAAAGTTAACAAACCTAGAGTGTACTGTAAGGCAAAGAGAAACTAATAATTTCCAAATAATGTTTTACTTGAAATGTCAATTGAAATTATTTATTTCTTTAAATGTGATCATGGCATTAAACACTCCTCATTTCACATTTTTCTGTTTATCATTATAAACATATATATATTTAGTGTTGGCTATGCATAAGTCATTATGGAAAGTAGTAGAACTACTAATTTATTGTAACCAGATATACACCCTGCTATCAAGCAGTTTACCCTATAATTCTTTTAGTCTTTTGCAATTAGATGGTAAACACCTTCAGGACAGTAGGCACATTCTATTCTTTTCTGCATGTTTATTTCCAGATCACTTAGCATAATGCTTTATTATTATCATCTACATTTTTCAGAGAAGGAAATTAAAGCCCAAAAGCTTTAAAAAAGCTTGGCCAATATCACAGCTTATAATTGGTAGAAATTTTGTTCTCAACACTTTTCTTACTTCAGATTTAGCCAAAAGGAAGTAAATATGAAAGTGAGAATGAATCAGCCAATTTCCCTGGAACATAGTTCTTAAATGGGCAGTAGAAACCCTCTATTTTAGAGCTTAGGTGAGAAATACTCCAAAGAAGGAGTGAGTAGAATGCTAAAATTTCGAAAACAATCAATTTGTCTTGTAACTACCAATCTGTACTTCTCAATTCCTTCACCTTTTTCACCCACTTCCCCAAACCCTCTCGCCAATGGCAGCCATCAGTCTGCTCTCTGTATCGATGAGTCTGTTTTGCTTGTTAGTCTATAATATCCTTTAGATTCCACATGTAAGTGAGATCATATGGTACTTGTTTTTCCCTGACTGACTTATTTCACTTAGCATAATACCCTCTAGGCCCATCCATGCTGTCACAGAATAGTCATGGTGATGTAAAGCACAGCATAGGAACTATAGTCAATGATGTTCTAATAACTATGTAAGGGGCCAGTTGGGAACTGGAAATACCAAGAACATTTTGTATACCTCAAAGTTGGATCTCCAGGCACTTTCTGAATAAATAAATGTCCTCATTTCTCTTACACTGTTTACCCCCTCATTCCAGTAGTAATAATTCTGGGTCTGCTCTTCAGCGTTTTACCTTTTATAAGACTGTACATTAGAAACAGTGAGTTACTTCTCATTTGGCCAGTCCATTAAAAGATGAGACCTGATACCTTGACTAGTCAGTACACCATGTAGGAAACAGATGTAATACTCAGACTGGGTAATGTGAGGATATTTCATGAAAGAACAATTTCCAAAAGTGTAAGGAAGTGCGTAGGGGAACACAAACACTGCTAGACACAATGTTACCACCCCCGTGCCTGAAGAGATGAGGGTAGGAAGAAATGTCTAGAACACCCATCTGGATTAGTTAAGGTAAAGATTAGCTTCCATAACAAAAATAAAAATGTACAATGGCTAAAAGTGGACAGAAGTATAATAGTTTCTCATGTGAGTTCAACATCTAGACTGGAGGTGGGGCTCCATGCCGTCAAGATAGTCAACAGTAAAGGCATCTTCCATAGTGGTGCTATGCCATCCCTTAGTTCACAGCCCTACTCTGTAGGGTGATGGCTGTCGAGGGCCTCGTTTGACCTTCAGCTTGCATGAAGAATAAATAGAAGAAAAAATCTTGCTCATGCTCCTATTTTATTAGCAAAAATTTGAGAGGCCACACATGGCTGCAAAGGAGGCTGGAGTCTATGGTCACCAGTTGGGTTGCCCCATATGACTAGAGGGAAAGATCCAATAGATTTAGAGGGGACAGCTCGCAGTGAAAGGCATCACCCCACACAGCATATCTGGCCACTTACAACCACTGAATCCAGTAATACTACTTGAAGGAATTTGCATGGGATTCATGATTCAATTTGTTTTCTGCCTAAGTCATGCTGTTTATCTTTTACTATTTGTGAATTTTCTTATTATACAAGTTATATTTCACTGTAAGCCAAAAACCAATAATTTTTACAATTCTGCATTCTATAGGCTTTCCATCTCTTCTAGTCACAAAGAACTCTGCTGCATTATCAGATTTCTTGCCTCTCAATAGTTCCCTGTGTGAAACTTCACAAGAGCTATAGAAGAAATTAATGTTTGAAATTTGGTAGCTTTGATGGAGTCTGTAAGGGATAGGAAAACAAAAGAGAGAGAAAAGAGAGAATGTTTGAGCTATTTCACTGAAAAATACATCTTACAAAAAGCCTTATGATGCAGCTTAAAGATCTGGCAAACTGCCCAAGAAGTAGCTTAACATGCCTTAGTAATGGGAGGTTGCTTTAATACTGCTCATGAGGAAGCAATTCCTTTGTTAAAGGACTTTCCAATTGAATGACTATGTCTTGTGCTTACCTTAGGAGATGTTCCTTTCGTAGAAGCTCATGTTCGTTGCTTAAAATGCATGCCTGCAGACAGACCTAACCTTGATTTCTCAAGGAAAAAAAAGTCCTCAGCTTTTATTTGAAAAATGAACTTAATAGATCAACATATCAAGTCGTTCGTTGTTCTTAGGTATTATTGCCAGGATTAGGAATAACCTCACAATATTCAAAACTCCCTCTGTTTCAGGAAGCATGTGGTTTGGGACAGAAAGTCTCCAATCTAATTTCAAAATTTCCATGGCTGCTGTAAATTACTTTGGGCAGAAAGGTGGTAGCAGACAAAGTTGCTATGAAAGATATCATTTTAAATGTCATGGAGAGAATCAATAATCAAGGTTGTAATGTAAAGTTTCTTTTGGCAGATACAAGCACGAAGTGAGGCTCTATAAATTCTCTAAGGTCTGCTGTCTATTCCACACAATAGGAATTAATAGTAAGTGAATAGCACGAGGGACTTGAAAAGATTACAATAATTCCTCCCTGATTTGAAGAATGAAAAATAATGGGAAGTGGTAAGAATGTGTTAGAACATTAAGCAGCTGTTTCAGAAATTGTGAAAAATAAGGGTGGTAGGAAGTCATCAAGAAACAAGACGTGCTCTTTTATTTTTAAGTAAATATTTTACAAAAAGATAACAGGGAGGAATATTTATATATGTGTATATATACATATAAATGTACGTGCATCTATATATAGAAAGAGATGCATGTACATACACACATTACTTTGGGTTATATACTTAGGAGTTGAATTCCTGTGTTGTATAGTGTACGTATAACCAGATTTAGCAGACATTGCCAAAGCAATTGTACCAATACTATAAACTCCCTCTAGCAAGACATGAAGGTTCCAGTTAGTCTACATCCTCAACAATCTATGAAATGGATAGGCATTTGCATTACATAAATACATAAAAGTATTCTGATCAGCAAGTGGTTATAAGTCCTTTTGCTTTTAAATTTTATATAAATTTGTATTTAAGCATACAAGAATAGGTTGATCTATATGTGATTTAGGAGCAGTAGATTAATTATGTAACATAAATAAATATAATCAATCATTGCAAATTTCAAGCATCCTGTAATTTTATGTATATACATACTCTCCATATATTCATTCTCTCTATATAGTTATATATTTACATATACACACATCCTCCCTCTTTCTCGATATACATGGAGACTGATTTTAGTTGGTGACTTATTTACATACTTTACTCTTTTAAATATATAATCTTGATTATTTCTTTCCATTACCATTGAGTCCCCTTATACCCCCCTCCCCCCACAATCACCACACTGTTGTCCATGTCCACAAGTCCTTTTTCCTTTTTGCTCAATCTCTCCACCCCCTAACTATCCCCCCACTAGCTGTCTTAATAGAAATGTATTCATATTAGCAGATATTTTATGACCTTCATTATCCCTCATTTAGGAACCAAATGAAATGTTTTCTACATTTCAATCTACTGAGTTAGTTATATCATAAAATGTAATGAAATCATTGAAAGAAACAGTTTAAATTAATAGCACATGCTGGGTCTCTAGCACAAAGTTTGGTTCAAAAAGTTTATTTTCCTTTCCATTTAAGGAGTTGGGTCATTATGCTGCAACTAATGGGAAATTAATAGATTTTTTAAAGTTCTGCAAGCAGTAAAGATCTTACACCTCCACATTTTCCCCCTATGTTATTTTTTAATTATAAAAATGTTATGGTTGATTTCCCTCAATGTTGATCTATACAAGGGGATAATTTTAAATAGATGTAAAGCTTTTATTGAAACAAGGAAAATTCAGTTTATTCCTAAAAATTGTTCAGAAATTAAAGTTTGTAATGTAACACATAAATTTACCACTAAAAAATTAGTTGATACAAACATCAAAATGTCTAGCACTGGCTGGTGTGGCTCAGTGGACTGAGTGCTGGCCTGCAAACCAAAGGGTCACCTGTTCTATTCCCAGTCTAAGGCACTTGCCTGGGTTGTGGGCCAGGTCCCCAGTAGGGGACACATGAAAGGCCACCACATATTGATGTTTCTCTCCCTCTCTTTCTCCCTCTTTTCCCTCTGTCTAAAAATAAATAAATAAAATCTTTTTGTAAAAAAGTCCTTATATTTACTGCATTGAGATCTCCTTGAGAGAAAATAACTGGAAATTAGTTATCACTGTTTGCATAGGCTTGGAGAAGAATTTTTAAAATAATAACAAGGGATTAATAAATATTTATTGAATCACTTTTTTCCTGGTTATAACAGTCTGATAATTAAGGTGAATTAATCTAGGAAGCCCTCAAATGATCTAAAGTTAGAATCACTGAGTATGGAAAATGGACTTACAGATGAGAACTTAATAATATTCATTTATCCTTTGAAGAAATGGAGCAATCCTTTCTCACTGTGTTCAAAGAGACTATCTTATTGCCAGCAGTGCAATATTTTCCCTGCTTTGTCAAGAACTAAACACCATACCTCTTGTGGTAGAATTCAGTTTAATCCCAGTGTTTTCCTCCCCGTGTCAAGCTCTTTCCCATGTGAATTTTTACTTCCTCTCACTAGACTTCAGGGTCAGCTATGTGACTTGTTTTGGCCAATATGTTTTAGCAGATGTGATATGACCAAAGGAATGAAGTCTATTTGTTATGGCTTATCCTCCCTCAGTTCTGCCATCATCAAGAGAAGTGACTGAGTCTCAGAAGGAACATATGTTTAGTAATATGGAGCAAGGCACCATACTCAGCAGAACTTACAACATGAAGCAGTCAGGAAAGACCACCCAATTCACAATCAATCTACATACCCATGAGTTTAAAACTAAAGGATTACAGTTGCATGCCACCAAGTTGGTTATTCAGCATTATTGTAGCACTAGATAACTGGTAGAATTCTTACAGGCAGACATCATGCTGAATTCAACTTTGTCCATAACACTTTTTCAAGTGCATATAGTGGAAAATCAATAAATGAAATATATGAAAAGATCTATTTTCAAAAGCCTAAGCTTTGAGGACTTTTCATCTCAGTATTTTATTGAGAAAATTTAAACACAGAAACATTGAAAGAACTGTATAGGGAACATCCATATAACTGTCACCTGAATTTGCAAACTTACCATGAACTTGCAGATGCCATTTCTAATAAATAAACAAAATCGGCTAAATGAAAGACTCAACCTATAACTAAAGAATCTAGGACATTTATATACTTTTCCCCATAAATTGTGCTTATTATATTGTATCTTTTTTCTTATATTTCTTAAATACCTCAAATCAATGCTAGTGTGCTAAAGGATAACTGTTCCATATATTCTCAATGGGAATTTTAGGAAGGTTAATTAAAATAACTGACAAATTACACAATTAAATCTCATGTACATTATATAATAAAGTGTAAAGTTTGGTAACAATGGCTTCTACCATTCACTATATGTCTTCGGCATAGTGCTCCTAAGAAATGCCCAAATTAAAATTTTTCATCCAAAGAAGAGGGGATCCACTTCCATGGAGTGGAGCCAAGCTCATCCAGCCATTTCTGGGCCTTCAGAACCCCCCAATGGACTTATGGTCTCTTCCAGACCTAGCCTTGAATGATGAAGGGAAAGAAGTAAGTTACATTTCAGAGCTTACCACTCCATCCAACACACATATATAGCAATAAGTAAAGACTTTCATGTGCACAAAGCAAAGTAAATGGATTTTAAAGTTGAGGGAATATAACTGGGCTGAATGAATCCCTCATCCAGAGATGCTATGCATCTTCTCCATGCTATGTGTGTTGGTCCTTATATTGTACTGTTAGAGAACAGAAAACATGCATTTAACTCATACTGGAAATGGTGGAATAAGGAATTGTGGGGTAGTATAGGTCACATGTAGCCAGGAATAAGAGAGAAAGAAAAATGAGAAAAATGGTTAAAAATATTGTTGTCTGTGATAAATGAAATTCACCTTTGTATTTCTTTTTCCTTTTTAAAATAACAATAATAAAGCTCATAATTGTCATTTAAAAATAAAAAATGAACAAGTCATACTAACTCAAGTATATACACTTAGGACAATTGAGAGGAATTGAGTAAGAAAAGAGAAAAAAATTAAAATACTGCCAGTGATTCTGTTAGCAATTCCATTCAACCAAATATACCACCAAATAAAAGTGCAGTAAGAGTTATACATCTGATCTCCCTTTAACCCACCCCATCTCTGAATTCCTCTATTTGTATAAGCTTCTTGATGTTATGAGAGTTATTCCAGTGTTTAAAAATATATATATTTTTATCATATAGTATGACTTTTAAATCTAATACAACTGCTTAATCTATTTCTTAATTGAAGAAAGACTGTTCTTCTAAAGCTGGGGGAAAGGCTGTCAAAGGGATGTGGTATCTAGACAAAACCAAAGTCTATAATCTTAAGAATGATCAAACATAATTTTGACTTTAAATAATATCATGTGCATTGACATCAAACTCTAACCCTCATGTTCAATTGATTTCAGTGCCCTGAGATGAAAATAAAACCTTTATCTCCCAAATGAATTATGGAATCTCTAGACTGTCATAAAGAAATAAGATTTACTGAATTTTGGAATGAATTAGTATTTACCAAATGCCACTACTACTATATAAATCATAGTTTTATGTTTACTATCTATAAAATAATTTTCAGAAGTTAGCTACATAACTTTCTTATCTCTTCTATTAGAGAGTAAGATTCTGGACATTTTCTCAGAGCATTAGCACATTTCACTGCACAGTCTTGTGAATGAATGAGTAAGTTATTTTGAACACCATCTTATTGGATTATACTGACGTCCAAAAAGACATTAAATATAAACAGATACCTGAACATTTTGGCATATGAATACTATGCTTTTACATTATTCTAAATCAAAATAGAGTCAGACTAATTATCTTACGTTGAAAACAAAACAGGAAAATCAGTATGGTATAACAACCAATGACACACAGGAGATCCAATCTCATTCAAAATAGACCTTTTCTTATTTAATCCATTAAATTTTAAGGATTGATTTTAAATATATACACCAAAAGAAAATACTACAATACTCTATAAATGTTAATATATACTGACTACTTAAAACGAACCAATGAACCCTGGCTGGTGTGGCTCAATGGATTGAGCGCGGGCTGCCAACCAAAGGGTCACCAGTTCCATCCCCAGTCAGGGCACATTCCTGGGCTGAGGGCCAAGTCACCACACATTGATATTTCTCTCCCTCTCTTTCTCCTTCTCGTCTCCTCTCTCTAAAAGTGAATAAATAAAATCTTTAAAAAAAAACAATCCAACAAGACAGGTACTATTCTTATACTTATTTTGCAGGTGATAAAAATGTCATGAGAAGTTTATTTTGCTAATGTCACACAGCTGGTGTCAGTGCTAGAATTTGGATCTAGAGCTTTAAATACATTCTCTCCATCATACTACCTAGTGCTGGATATATGGCATTAACCACCTATATGTACAGAAATAATTTCCCTTTTTGCCCTGCTTGGAGTGAGAATTTTTATATGCATGAATGAGATTCTGAATATCAACACTCCTTTTAAGAACCATATTCCCAAAGCAATATAATTGAACATGAAATAATAATGGAAAAAAAGAAAAACCTTTGGAAGCATTTCTTTAATTTAACAGTACATGAGAAAATAATGCACCAATCAGCAAAATATGTCCTCTGGATCAATTCTACGCTGTAGAAGCAGCTTGGAAAGAAAAAAAAAATTTCTTGGTACTAACAATTCATCAATAAAGGTTTCATGAGTGAAAAATAAAAGCACTTTTATTGTATTGTAACTGTTTCTATGGAAGTCCAAATAAAAATCGAAGTGTATTGATAATCTTTCTAATCATGAATATTTTAAGCACGCAATTGCTTCTTGAACCGATGTTTTAACTACAATTATCTGGAAGAATCATTATCTATGATGGGTTAGCATCCTTTAGACTGGCAAAGACAGGCACCCCTGAAAAAAAGACTAAATGTAGGCTGCATCCCGTCAATTACTTAGAAAAGGCCTAGTCACTGCATTTTCCTTACATCTGGAAATAGACATGCTTCTACATTTTTCTATGTGTTTTAATGAATTCACATTTTCAAGTACTCATTCTAATGCAAAAATGGGCCTAGCTATTCCCCATTTCCTTCCTGTTTCTAATGTGTTTTTTCCTCTTCTTTGCTGTCATGTTTTTCCTATGTGAGTGCCTATAGCTATTCAATAAATATTTGTTGAATTATGAATGATCACATAAACAAAATCCCCCAAATCCTAAACCAGTTTTACATGCTGATTTTTTAGCCTTCAAGCACCGTCCATTATTATTTTCCTAATAGAACAAATTGACATTCAAAAGGACAATTTCAATTTGGTTTCATTTGAGGTGCAACCCAGAACTTTTAGGGAACTGTACAGGTCCTTTACTACCTCTAGCTTTAAGACTGACAGATGTAGCTGGACTCTAATTCAGATGACCTCATTCGATGAAGTTCTAAAGTTAATGAAGAGGGTGTGGTTCATTCCCCATAAACTTAAATTGAATAAGTCATGTATTTTTTTTTCTTTTTTTACTCCTAACCCTTCTATTCAGACTCTGACATTTGGGTCTTCATTTCTAGAAACTTTAAACTTTAAAATTTTTTTTAAACTTTAAAATAGAAAAAATTCTGTTTTACCTTAATTACAATATATAGTTCAAATTCATTAAATACAATTTGAATATTAGGTTGAAGTATCATTTTAATAGGTTGAATGCTACTTCCACTGCTTGTTTTTCAGATTCTCTCTACCTGAAATAACCAATCACCTATATCAACAAAGACAAACTTACACTCTGATAAAGAGCTTCTATCAGTAAATATACTCAAGCTTCAAAATTTCCCGCTGGATGGTTGCCATTTAGGAAGAAGGAGTGCACAACGCTTTCATAAGTAGTAAGAAAAGAGCCTGACAAAGGATTTTAGCTAATTCTATGTGGGTGGGAATTTCAGTTAAGAGGGAAAAAAAAGATCTCATAAGAAAGATATTAAAGAGAAAAGAACAAACTTTTGTAAAGCTGCAGGGTAGAAGTACAGTAACTTTCCAAACTTGACATAATCAAATGTATTTCACAAATATGCCATATGCCTCTATCAAAAAGTCATCAAGAAACCCCTGTTTAGCACCTCTCATTGATATGACCTAAGTTCGTAAAATTTAGATGTATAGGCATCATGACATTTTTTTGTGCATGTGTGAAAAGCTTTGCAACAACATTGAGGTCAGTACCATAAGAAAGATTAAAGACGATGTAGAGCAGTCCTGGCTAGTGTGGATCAGCGGACTGAATGCCAGCCTGTGAACTAAAGGGTCACTGGTTCCATTCTCAGTCAGGGTACATGCCTGAGTTGTGGGCCAGGTCCCCAGTAGGGAGCACGCAAGAGACAACCACACATTGATGTTTCTCTACCTGTCTTTCTCCTTCTCTTTCTCTCTCTCTAAAAATAAATAAATAAATAATTTTTAAAAAGATGATGGGGGCAAGCAAATATGCATAGTATAGTGGCCAAGGTTACAGAATCTTTAGTTGGGCTGTCTTGATTTGATTTTGATTTTGATTTGTCTACATTTTGCCCACATAACCACGATTAAATTGTGCAGCCTTTCAGCTCTTAGCTTGCTTGCCTCTAAATCACACCAGATTAATAGAATTCTCTAAAAGGAATGAGAAAGTTGGACATGAAGCTCTTGGGACAGTGTTTGTGCTGCAGGACACCTGGAGTTACGAGTTGCTTGTGGGCAACCAGACTCACAAGGCAAAAATAGAAAAATAAATAGACAAAACCTTCCCCACATCAATCTGATGCTACATTTACTTAACTTTATAGAACAATCCAAGGCCAGAGTTACAACAGGTACATCAATGGCATGTCATTGGCAGTCCCAGCACGTGGCCAAGTACACAGATTTTTTACCCCATCACCCATGTGAAGCAAACACATGCATGTGAGTCACTTGGACACACAGAAACCACAAGCCCACCCCCCTGTTAATATTTTATACTGTCCTAGTCACATAGGTTGGGGTCCTCCATGCCCAAGCTCCTTCAACACAGGTGCAGCCTCACACAATAAAGAAGGCAGACACTACATTCCCCACTTATCTTTACCATTTCCAAGGAAACAATGCTACAGAGCTCAAGGTCATTCTCAGTCAGGTCTGCATCAGTCCAGGCCTGATGGTAGGCCTTGACTCACAGTCTGTCATGTAGAAAGTACTCTAGGAATATTACCTGCTATTGTTCCAACTAGCAAACAAATAATATTCTATGTGGGTTACTGCATACCCTCGCTATTAATGAAGATACTGTCAATAATACATGAAAGTGAAGACCGCCAGAAGAATCTAAATTACCCACTGAGTACTAAGATAGTACCTACAGGGTGGGCAAAAGTAGGCTTGATGTTGTGAGTATGCAAAACACAATTTATTCTTGCATTATTATTATTTATTTATTGAATTATTTTCCATACGAACAACCGTAAACCTACCTTTGCCTTACCCTGTATATGTTGAGAGTACTAAAATCCTGTTTATGCCTGATAAATTATCTGTTTCCCCCTTATTCTAGTAACTATATTCTAATTTTTCTTTGGGAGGCACATTCTTACCCCAGTCTCATGTAGTTCTTATGGGGGTGACCCACCCTTGTATTTAAGGGTAGGACTTGAATTGCAGGCTTGTGTCCCTGTGATAACTTCAAGACTGACCTGTGACTCAAGTTAGATCAGTGAGGGTCACCTCAGATTTTACCAGAGTTATCACAAAACAGAAATGTGTACTCAGCCACCATGATAGCTCTTCTGAGGTGAGTGTCGATAGCCTGACGACAAAGGATACACAGAGAAAAGAGAGGACAAAAGATGGAAAGGGGGTAACAAGTGAGGTCTCTGGCACTTTCAAAAATATAAGCCAGTAAATTCCCTTTTTACATTAAGCAAGAATGAATTCTGTATCTGTTAAGTGGACTTTAAGATTTCTAAGGCAGGATATGAATTGGAAGGGAAGATGACAAATACAAAGCCAGGGCACTTAACCAGAAAGGGCGCAATCCACAACACGTAGTCCTGGGAAGTATGCGCCAATGTGACCAACTCCACATGTGCATCAGTGGCTGAGAGACCTGGTCTGAGGGACCAGGACTAAGGTCAGGAAGGGGGACAGGCTAACTCTTTCTTCACAATTAGACACTTATCATATCCCCCAGCACATAAGAATAGTCTATTGTGAAGCAAAGATGTACCGCCACAGTCTCTATTCCTAGAAAAGTCTGGCAGAACTTCTGAGCACCAGACATATTCTGATCTACTGGCTGATATATGGGGCTTGGCTTATATAAGGCACTAGAAACCCAGTGAAAATGGAGAAACCCTAGGTTACCCAAGAGAGAGAGGCAGAGGCAGATCAGCCACAGACCATGTGGAAGAAGAGATTGATATTTAAGAAAAACAACTTCCTGGTTGTGCTAAAAAAATTCTCCTTGGCTCTAGTCTGAGCAGCTTGGAGAAGAAGAGAAATCCTGGCCTGTATTTGGGATGAGACTAGTATGAGGCAGGTTTGCCATTTGAGTGTTAAAAAATACAAAAGAAAGTTTGCTTTTCCAAAACTACTGTCTCAGAAAAGTGTAGGGTCAGTACAGGTTAAAGAAATGTTTTATAATGCCTGTCATTTAAATGAGATAAACACTTTAAAAAATGGTACACAATGGGACCATTCCTCTTATTATATGTAAATCTTATCAGTTGCCACTGATGATGTGGCCTTAGTTATTCACATGGAGGAAAAAATAGAAGTTCCAAAAAGCAGCATCATATACAACAACAAAATATCTCTCAGATCACTGGTTAAGAAAAAAAATATTAATGAGATACAAATACACTACAGACTGGAAATCAAACTTGAACAAGCAAATATTATAGGGTAATATGATACATTCTATACAGAGCTTTTCTATGAATTAGGTAAAATGAAAAGTACATATTCAAAAGTGTCAGTATAGTGAACATCATCCTTGAGAACTGCAGATTCAAATTTGAATATTTTAATCATTTGCATTCTTAAGCCATGCTCTTTAAAGGTCTATTACAATTTCCTCGCAATTTACTACATAATAATGTTAACAATAAGCCTATAATATTTAATGAGTGCTTACTATGAATATGTTGAATAGTTTCACGTATGCTTTTTTTATTTATCAGAATTTCCTCAGACCGCATCACAATATGAGTTTATATGGCATCCTATCAAAAACTTAGATTTCAGTGACTTTTACCCCCAGGTACTGATAAAGGACCTCTACTTGCCTACAAAAATCTCCCTCAGTTCTCAGAATCTGTAGGTATTAATTTGGGTGTGTTCTTATATGTGCCTGTACTTGCTGAGTACCATTGTGTCCACGGGGAATGAATATACATTGGAAACTGCTATTTATTTCCAGTCACCGCTGGAGTTGCTGTTACTCCATCTAACATTCAGAGCCACCTTAGTCTCTGCTAGTCATTGTCTAAGTGCCACCATGTTCCTCTTCTGGCAGGTCAGACATCTAGAGTTATTGCTGGGCACTGTGAAGGAAGTACTAGCACACTTCTGTTGGCAACGTCGTGCGGGTGTGGTGAAGTGAGTACTTCTGACTCCTCATATCCAAGAACGCCCTAGTGTTTCCCAATGCTTTACAAAATTTCTAATGGGAGTGCTCTTTCTGGTTTTGGTTTTTAACTTCAATTCTTCCTCCCTCAATATATTAATCCCAATATTCTATAAGATTTGTACAAGGAGAGGAAAGTGGGGTAGGGGTACACCAGATGACAAATCTCCAAAAGGGATATTATGTTTAATTTAAGATGGACTATTCTTTGTTATAGCTAAGGTTTTCTTATTGTGTTGAGTCATCCCACTTAGCTGCTAATTCCCTCAGAATTAGCTCTCCTAAAAAAACCCCTCATCCCCTAAGTCAGGAAAAAGAAAAAAGCTGAGGTAGCAATACTTAAACCAGACAAAATAGACTTTAAAACAAAGAATATAACAAGAGACAAAGAAGGGCCTACCAATTCCACTTTTGTGTATTTATCTGAAGAAACCCAAAATACTAAATCAAAAAGACATACAAGGTCTGTCCATGAAGTATCCAGCCATGTAATTGGAAAAATAGAGAGATATATTTAAGAAGATATAAGATACAAGAAACACTGTACATAGGACAATGATGTCTCAGTCCCCTTCAAAGTAGGCACCTTGGGACCTAACAGTTTTCCCAATCGCCATCAGCTGTCCCATTGTATCTTCCTGAATCTCATCAATGGTCTGAAATCTCTTCTATTTCAAAGGTGACTTTAGGTTTTAGAAAAGCCAGAAGTTGCAGGGCACCAAATCTGGGCTGTAGCGGGGCTGAGTTGCCTGGGTGATTTTATGTTTCACCAAAAAACTCTACTCCAGACATGATGCATGAGTGGCAGTGATGTTGTAATGAAGCTGCCAATCACCAGTTGCCCATAGCTGCAGTCTTCTGAATCATCTGAATAGTTTCCATGAACGAATGTTCAAGCTTAACACAAAATTAGATGCAGACTCGTTGCTCTACTGGTTCAGTTACTTTGAATGTGAGGGCTGCACAAAACACATGCCCACTCAATGGCGTGTACCACCCCCACTGACTAGTACAGTGAAGTTGTCATTGTTCATGCATCAGCATTTCAGTCCACTCTGCTTGGCTGCCATGTTACAATGATGTTGCTCAAACTGTTCTCATTAGATTAACAATGGCTGGACTTTTTCCAGACAGACCTTGTATACATCCATATGTTCACTGCAGTATTATTTACAATAGACAGGGAATGGAAGCAAACCAAGTGTCCATCAATAAATGAATGGATAAAGAAGTGGTACATATATACAATGGAATATGATTCAGCCATAAAAAATTAAATCTTATCATTTGTGACAGCATGGATGGACCTAGAGGGTATCATGCTAGGTGAAGTAAGTCAAGTCAGAGAAAGACTAATGCCCTATGATTTTACTCATATGTGAAATCTAAAATAAATAAATAAATAAATAAACCAACAACAGACTAGAAATATACTTATAGATACAGAGAACAGACTGATGATTGCCTGAGGGGAGAGGCTTTGGGGGGCTGGGAAAAAAAGGTGAAGGGATTGAGAAGTATAGATTGATAGTTTTAGAATAGTCATAGGGATGTAAAATACAGCATTGGGAATATAGTCAATAATATTGTAATAACTATGTATGGTCGGATGGGTACTAGATTTATTGGGGTGATCAATTTATAAGTTATATAAATGTCTAATCACTGGGTTGTACACATAAAACTAATATAATATTATACATCAACTTCAATTGAAAATTATTAAAAACATATTTTCTATATAAAAAGTTACTTGGTTTTAAGTAACAGAAATCTAATTCAACTTTGAGCTGGTAGGGGGTAGAGGAGGAATGTTATTGTTTCCACAAATCAAAATTTCAAATTCCAGTGGTAGTTTTGTCTTTAGACAGAGCTTTGTTGAATGACTTCAATATTTTCAAGTTTATCTCTCTTTTCCTCCATCTCTCTGTTATCCTTCATATTGGCTTTTGTCTCAGGGAAGCCAAAAATTATATAGCAGAATAGCACTTCCTTCTTCTCGGGTGCAGAAAAAGTCATTTGGATAAATTTGATTGTTCCAACTTGAGTAACTGGGACCATAGCTCAACCAGCCACAGTAGACAGGGAGATGCAGTATTCTGATTACCAACCCTTGCTACTAAGCAGAGCAAGCCATGTAATTAACATCCTTAGTAGTTATGGGCAGGTATGTTTACCAAAAAGAAAATAAGCTAGGCAGTAACAATTGTCCACTAGAATCCTGCTCTCAGCAGATACCTGCAGGGCCGATCTGATCACAAAGTATGCCCAAATAAACTGGAACCTCAGTGATGGGAATGATGTCATTTAAATTCTTCTCTTAGCTTGTGTGCAAAGATCCAGGATTCAAAAGTGGATCTCATTGCTCCAATGCCTATGTTCACTTGACCATATTCCCTGCTTTCCTAATTATAATGTGTTTTCACATTTTAAAAGAGTATTCCTACCTACAACTATGAAGGCACACCAAGAGGAAAATATAACTTTGGAGAAGTCAAAAAGGCTAAAGTAGAGTTCCACAAGGTATGTTCCACACCACCTACTTCAGAATGACCTGGGGAGTTTATTGCTATTTCCCAATTGGGAATCACTTTGAATTCTTTCTTTTATTTATTGTTTTATTTTAATTGTTGTTCAAGTACAGTTTTCTGTCTTTTACTCCCATCCCAGCCAACCCCCCCCAGCCCTCCCCATCTCCCTCTCATTTCCACTCCCCTAGTTTTTGTCCATGGGTCCTTTATACGTGTTCCTGTAAACCCTTCCCCTTTACCCCTAAAATTCCCTCCCCTCTCCCCTTTGGTCACTGTCAGCCTGTTCTCAATTTCAGTGTCTTTGGTTATAGTTTGCTTGTTTGTTTGTTTTGTTGATTAGGTTTCTGTTAAAGGTGAAATCATATGGCATTTGTCTTTCACCGCCTGGCTTATTTTGCTTAGCATAGTGCTCTCCAGTTCCATCCATGCTGTAGCGAAGGGTAGGAGCTCCTTCTTTTTTCCTGCTGCATAGAATTCCATTGTGTAAATGTACCATTTATTTTGGATCCATTCATTTACTGATGGGCACCTAGGTTGATTCCAGCACTTGGCTATTATAAATTGTGCTGCTATGAACACTGAGGTGCATAGGTTCTTTTGGATTGGTGTTTCAGGGCTGTTAGGATATCATCCTAGTGGTGGAATTGCTGAGTCAAAAGGCAGTTCCATTTTTAGTTTTCTGAGGAAATTCCACACTGTTTTCCATAATGATTGTACCAGTCTACAATCCCACCAACAGTGCACTAGGGTTCCCTTTTATCCACATACTCTCCAACACTTGTTTGTTGCTTAGTTTATGATGGACATTCTGACCCATGTGGAGTGGTATCTCATTGTGGTTTTAATTTGCATCTCTCTAATAACTGGCAATATTGAGCATCTTTTCATGTGCCTCTGGGCCCTCTGTATCTCCTCCCTGGAGAAGTCTATGTTCAAGTCCTTTGCCCATTTTTAAGTGGGTTGCTTGCCTTCTTAGAGTGGAGTCATGTAAGTTCTTTATATATTTTGGACATTAAACCCTTGCCTGAGGTATCATTGATGAATATGCTTTCCCATACAGTTGGTTCCCTTTTTATTTTAATACTATTTTCTTTAGCTGTAGAGGAACTTTTTTATTTTGATGAGATCCCATTTGTTTATTCTTTCCTTTATGTCCCTTGCTCTATGAGATATATCAGTAAAAATGTTGCTGCATGAAATATCTGAGATTTTCCTGCCCATATTCTCCTCTAGGACTTTAATGGTGTCACGGCTTATATTTAAATCTTTTATCCACCTTGAATTTATTTTTGTGTATGGTGTAAGTTGGTGCTTGAGTTTCATTTTTTTTTTTTTTTTGCACATAGCTGTCCAGCTCTCCCAATACCACTTGTTGAAGAGGCTATTTTTACTCCATTTTATGTTGCTGCCCCCTTTGTCAAATATTAATTGACCATAGAGACTTGGGTTTATTTCTGGGCTCTCTGTTCTATTCTATTGGTCCATGTGCCTGTTTTTATGCCAGTACCAGGCTGTTTTGATTACAGCAGCCTTGTAATACAGTTTGGTATCAGGTATTGTGATCCCTCCTACCTTGCTCTTCTTTCTCAAAATTCTGCAATTTTGAGACCCCAGCTATTTGGGGTCATTTATGGTTCCATATAATTTTTTGAAATGTTTGTTCTATGTCTGTCAAATATGCCATTGGTACTTTAATAGGTATTGCATTGAATTTGTACATTGCTGCGGGTAGTATGGACATTTGGATGATGTCAATCCTTCCGATCCATGAACATGGTATATGTTTACATTTGTTTGTGTCTTCCTTGATTTCTTTCTTCAGTGTTGTGTAGTTTTCTGTGTACAGGTCTTTTACCTCTTTGGTTAGGTTTATTCCTAGGTATTTTATTTTTCTTTTTGCTATACCAAATGGGATTTTTTTCTTGATTTCTGCTTCTGCTGTTTCATTGTTGGTATACAAAAATGCCTTTGATTTCTGGATATTGACTTTGCATCCCACTGTTCGGCCAAATTCATTTATTAGGTTGAGCAGTTTTTTGGCCGAGTCTATAGGATTTTCTATGGACACTATCATGTCATCTGCAAATAATGACAGTTTTGTTTCCTCCTTTCTGATTTGGATGCCTTTTATTTCCTTTCCTTGTCTAATTACTGTGGCTAAGACTTCCAATGTTGAATAGAGGTGGTGAAAGTGGACAACCTTGTCTTGTTCCTGATCTTAGTGGAAAAGATTTTAATTTCTGCCCATTGAGTATGATGTTGGCTGTAGGTCTCTCATATATGGCCTTGATTATGTTGAGGAATGCTCCCTCTATTCCCACTTTGCTGAGTGTTTTTATCATAAATGGGTGCTGTACCTTATCAAATGTTTTTTCCATGTCTATTGATATAATCATGTGATTTTTGTCTTTGCTTTTGTTTATGTGATGTATTACATTTA
Organism: Anoura caudifer; assembly: GCA_004027475.1. Taxonomy (NCBI): domain Eukaryota; kingdom Metazoa; phylum Chordata; class Mammalia; order Chiroptera; family Phyllostomidae; genus Anoura; species Anoura caudifer. Next base: position 29,858 of record PVKU01003944.1, read on the forward strand.
CTGATTTGTGAATGTTGAACCATCCTTGCATCCCTGGGATGAATCCCACTTGGTCATGGTGTGTGATCTTTTTAATGTATTGTTGGATGCATTTTGCCAATATTTTGTTGAGGATTTTAGTGTCATTGTTCATCATCAATACTGGCCTGAAGTTTCCTTTCTTTTTTGTGTCTTTATCTGGTTTTGGGATTAGAATTATGCTGGCTTCATAAAAAGAGTTTGGGAGTCTTCCCACTTTGAACTCTTAAATCAGAATCTTTGGGTTTCTCCTCTGTTTGCTATGGCTTGTGCTTGACCACTGTTGTTGCTGCAGTCCAAAAGGATTGACCATCTGATAAACCATTGCCTTCCCTGCTGTGAGAAAGGTCCCATTCAATCAGATATTTGCATCTTTGTTCATACCAATGTTCACAGAAGTAGCAGCCAGCCATGTATTACCAATGCTCTAGCAAGCCATCAGTGCCATGCAAAGTTTTGGGATGCAACCAATGCTATGGCTCAAATTCCTCATATTTGACCCAATATTCTAGCCAAGATATTTTCAGAAATACATGTCAGAGATACTCCGTGTTTGCTTGGAACCAAACACAGCACCTTTTTTCACCACAGAGTTAATATGACACAGAAGCAGTATGTCCTCATCTCTGCCCTGACCACCTCTAAAAGTCCTCACACTGAGGAAGTTCCTTAGCTACCATTGCGATGGAATATAAAGTTAAAAGCTAAAAGAAAAAGAACACAGTTGTTTTCTGTCTTAAGAAATTTAAGGCCTTACATGATATTTTTAAATGCCTATGCTTGTTAGTATGGGAAAGCTGGTGAGAACAAACAGAAACAGTCATGCCTCCACAAAGGAGTGCTTGCTCATGGATCTGCATCCTTAATATTTGTGTACCTTCAGATTTGAGAAACATGTTGAGTTAGTTGTTATCAACCTTTGCAGTATATTGGGATCATCTGGGGAGAATTAATAAGCAGTGTTGCCTGGATTCCAGAACCAGAGATTCCAATGTAATTGGTCTGGAGTGTGGTGTTGATGCCCACCAGTTGCTTCTAACATGTGGCAGAGGTTGAAATCCACTGCAATCAGAGAACTATTATATGACCCTTGCGAACATCTACAAAAGTGTTTTAAAGGCCACTTCTCTCAGGAGAAATGTGAACAAAGTGCTAATCAGCACAGCAAAAGTATTTGGCAGATTCTTCTAGGAGAAATCATAATAAATCTGAAAACTCAGAGGCAAGCCTAAGACATCAACTCTGAAAAATAATAAGTTTTAGAATACAGCAGGCTGGTAGCATGGCAGAGCAGAAAAAGGGGGCATTTAGGTAAAAGAAGATGAAGAGGTGGAGAACCTTACCACCTAGGAGCAGGAAATTGAGTGCAACCTGAGACCCAACTGCGAGTCACCATAGGAATCTGCAGATGGCAGCAACATAATGAAAACCGTGCAGGAAAATGAAAATAGCACTAATAGCACAGCAAGGTAGCCAATCCAATGTATCTTTCAAAGGACCATCTCTGGGGAACTGTATTTCTATGGTTCTCCCTAGCAGGCATTTTTACCTACAATGAAGAAGTCATACTCCCAACAAAGAACCTGCATGTGGGATCATTAAATGATCTAATATTTGCTAACATAAGTTTGCACTATCTGTAGAGCCAAGCCAAGCCACAGTTGTTACTCTATGGTTAAAGACTGGTAAGAGTGAAGATGTAGAGTTAGTTTAAGTTGTCTGTGGTTCAGTTTCCTACTTAATGTGCAAACAAGCAGCAAGGACCAATATGAGTGAACATGATGCCATGATGTTCTTCATGGAAATGATTACAGATGCCTAACATTGGATGATCACCAGAGCCAGCATGGAGTGAAGAATTCATCATGCAAGAAGAGTTAACAACCATGAGCTCACTGCTTTTTACATTATTTGATTTGGGTTTTTATGTACATTAGCACTCAAGGTTCCATTCAATATAAAAGACATTGCAACAGCACATCAGTAACATACTTCCTTACTCTGATTCTTATTCTGTTCTTGGGGAAGTTCTTGAAGACTACTGATCATATCTGGCGCTGCCAAATCAGGGATGTGCTCTGCTGGACCACTGGATGTGTACTGGAGCTTGTAACTGTGGCTGAGTAAATTCAAATAAGTGTAGACTCTAGTTAGGAACCACTAAGTTTCAGGATGATCAACTGAGACCATTGAGTTTTGATGTCTCAACTCTAAATATATTAAACTAAAAATCCTCACTGTGGCTGGTGTAGCTCATGGATTGAGCACTGGCCTACAAACCAAAGGGTCGTCAGTTCGATCCCCAGACAGAGCACATGCCTGGGTTGTGGGCCAGGTCCCCAGTAGAGGGCATGCGAGAGGTAATCACACATTGATGTTTCTCTCCCTCTCTTTCTCCCTCCCTTCCCCTCTGTCTAAAGATAAATAAATAAAATATTTGAAAAAATAAACTAATAATCCTTAACTTGAGACTTAGAAAACAAAGGATTTGAGGAGAGCCCAAAAAATTACTTTGAGAGAACCCTATGTAACATATACTAAATGGCTAAAACATACCATTTGTATAATTACCCAGTTAAAGTATTTAAATGCATAGGCCATTAGATTTAGGTGGCTCTAATTATAGTAAGCAAACGAAGTCTAAGCCAGAATCAGTGCATTCAAATTGGAGAAAATGAAACTTAAGAACAACCAATGACAAACTAGGGTTTCCGAAATAAGGCAACCACTTAAGTAAGCTATAGCCAATCAAATCATTTCTTTGCTTTTCTTTCTTCTCTTCTCTATAAAATCCTTACGAGAGCTCCTATCTGTGGAGTGCTCTTAACCACTGCCAGTTTGGTGCCACTGGGTTCAAACTGATGCTTGCTCAAGTAAACACTTCAAAAATTTTAATGTGCCTCAGTTTGCCTTTTTTAATCCTTAACTGAGGATATATTTATTGATTTAGAGAGAAAGAGGAAGGGAGAGAGAGAGAGAGAGAGAAACGTCATTGTGAGAAACATCGATTGGTTTCTTCTCATACACACCCCAACCAGGAACCAAACCCACAACCCAGGTATGTGCCCTGACTGGTAATCAAACCCACAAACTTTTGGTGTATGGGATGATGCTCCAACCAACTGAGCCACCTGGCCAAGGTACCTCAGTTTATCTTTTAACACTTGTAATACATTTGACAGAATTTTCAGGCCCTGCCTGGTATCCAAGGCTTATATCACCCTCTCCCAACCTTTGAGATAATTTGCCTTCTACACGATGCTTCAGATTTTAGGACATATTTTATGTGGACAGAGTGCTTGAAGATATGATCCTTGACCAGCTGTATTATAATCATCCTAGGCTTCTTTCTTCAAAAATGCAGTTCCTTAGTCCTATTGGAAACCTATTCAATCAGAGTGTCAGAGTGTCAGAGCATCTCATGTGTAGAGCCTATGAACCTGTATCTGTATAGGTCATCAAAACAATATCCTCTGGTGACTTTCAAGCCTGATGCTTCCTAAAATCAAAACGTGGAATGTTGAGCAGAAGTTGTGAACTGCCAGCCTGATAACAGACTGGATACCAGCATTTGGAAACCAATGACCCCAAGTCTATCTCCATGGCTCCAGGTATCACATCCTCACCAGACACAAATTCCCCTTGGTCCTGCTGACCACTTTTGGTCCCTGCAGACTATCAGGGTCATTATTTCAGACTCTTGGGTACTTTGGCTGTCAGTAATCCCTCTGCTTAATCTTTATCTTAAATCTCAGTATTTCCTGTGGTTTCCACCAGCACATTATGAACTTCAATATATTCTTGCTCTGTTGTCTGGAGTAGGACAGAGATGAAATGTTTCTAGGCATTGATGATTATGTTATGATCAATAGTAAAGAGACAGAGCAGATTACAAAGAGCTGCCATCTAAAACTAGAGATATCCATTTGGACAGGGATATTCACAGGGGTGTCCAACCGATGGCCCATGGGCCACATGCAGCCTAGGATGGCTATGAGTGTGGCCCAACACAAAATCATAAATTTATATAAGACATTATGAGATGCTTTTGTGATTATGTGTTGCGATGTATTTAATGTGTGGCCCAACACAAGTCTTCTTCTTCTTCTTTCAGTGTGGTCTAGAGATGCCAAAAGGTTGGACATCCCTGTTAGAGGATATTCTAATCTCAATTATTAGTTTAGGTAGCAAATCCAACCCCAGGGATGGAGGGAACCAAAATGCAAAATGCAGGGATGGTACTCAGGTGAAGAACTCTATTGGGGGATCCAAAATCAAACTGTGCCAATTTACTAATCAGTGGCAATGGTAGTGGAGGAAACAATCATCAAAACTGGGAAACCAGAATTGACAGATCTGGGAACCATGAAATCTTATAAATACATAGAAGAGCTCCAAGGATTGGTCTTTAGTTTAAGGGCAGAATTCCACCCAATGGAGTTAAGTGGTTTTATTTTTAACTTTTTTTAAAGGTGAAGGTACCAAGTCATCAACTCACCAACAAGGACCCTCACTATAGCATATGATATGGAAACATACCTTAGAACCTACTGGAAGAAAAGTTGATGGGCTGGAACCTCCTAAATCCCTCTTGCTTCTAGTTAGGCTGTCTATCAGATTTATCCTCAGAGCATCTTTGCTGTTATTTTGTTGTTGATACACAGATCTAACAACTACCTATTCAGAATGCCCTGTGTTTGGGCCTGAACATCTGTGCCTTTTAACATTGCACAGGTGCTTCACATGAACCACCAGGATAAGAGCTACAGTCAATGGGGTCAGACTGGGTCTGAATTGGAAAGGAGAGTGGGGCAGCAGCAATGATGGAGAACTGGCAAGTGGAAGGAGTTGCTGCAGGCCCAATGAAAACATGCATCTGGGCAAAGTGCTATGAGGAAAATTAACCCTTAAGAAACATAAGAGCATTTCCTTTTTTCTGGTCCACCTACTTCCAAGAATTAGCAAGTATAATCAAAAGAGCTTTGCATTACATTCCAAAATTATGGACAGTTAGGAACCACTGCTGTCCCAGGCAGCTATGTATATTGCTTGACACACAGAAGATTTTATTTTGAACCTATGGGGCATTAGACATTTAGGTCCAGTATTCAAAAGAATTTCCTAATATGAGAAATCTCTGAAACATCTAAAGAAAGTAATTTCGGCACTTTTCTATCATTCTAAAATTGATAAGCAATTCACTTCTTCCCTCTCAGGTGTGTTATTTTTGATGAAGAAATTTCAGTAGCAGGGATTCTTTCGTATCAGTCCAGAAAACCCATTACAAACAACCACAGGAAAGCTACCATCATCTCTCTAAAAGTGAGAGTAAACATGGGGCTTAATTTGTTCATGTGCAGTAAACAGTTTAGTTTTGAAAGCAGAACCTAAAGTGAAAATTTTATTTCTCTCTGGTTATTTTGATCTCCCTGGTTGAAAGATATTACTGAAATAAAGGAAGTGTTAAACCCTAGCACCCGGTAATCAGAGTTGAAGGAATATAACTTTGTTTGAAAATTATTGTCTTAAATTGTCTTTGGCTCAAGTTAGAAAGCTTGTACCCTTACAAGCTTCCTTCTTTCTGAAGTGGCATGCACTAAGAATCTAGCCTGTAGGGACTTAAGAGCCAAATGGTCAAAAGCAAAGATTCAGTTGGTAATTAGGTGCTCGGGATTCACATCTCTCTGCCAAGTAGGGATAAGAAGGCAAAATACATTATGCTGCTGCTAAGTTTCAAAGACTTGGTCACCTAGTGATTATGTTTGTGAGCTACTCAAGATCATTATCACTGTGGAAAAAGAAAACCAGCTCTGAAACAGCTTTGATTAGCAGGAACACTCACCATGGATCTGGGACTACAGAAGACAATGATATCCCTGAGATACTCCAAAGAGAGCTCAGAATCACTAATTGGCTCACTGTTTACCGAGAGAGGCAACCCCTGTTGGAACATGCACAGGGACTAGTAGAGCTCTTCAATGCATGACCTTTTGAAAAAGTAATAAAAGTAATAATTCTGGGAAAAAGGATTTCAGAACAGGTGTACATATCTAAAGCTGCAATTCTTTACTGACACCAAGGACTCTACTGTGTGTTGAAGTTGAAAGTCAGCTGTCCTGTACCAGTAAGTTCTTCAGTTATCTCTTTAAATTACAAAGACAGACGCACTTTTTCTTCACCTACCCTCTTTTCAAAGCTGAACAGACATCCTCCATAAGAGATGATACTTCCCCATAAAATACTAACCTCAACAGTTTGTCCTTGCAAAATTTTGTCCTTGGAAACAGTAAAGCATACACAAGTAAAAATCAGGCCTATCACGAGAGAGCCAACTACCATTCTCTAGATTAACATGTTCACCTCTTCTCCTTTATCCAGATCACTGCTACATGGAGGCCAGTATTGGAAATCAAAAGAGTAAAATGTTCACATCAATTTTGTTTCTAGCATACTTTGGAAGGGAAAGATAATCAATGCAGGGTCAGCCCCTGACTCAACTTGGTTCAATCAGGATTTCTTCTGTGGGGATTTGGAAGTCATTACTGAGAGAAGGAATGACTTAACTCACTAAACATAAAGTCCAGAGCTGTGAGTTGTTGACAGAAAATCATCCACCACATTTTTTTTTCTCCAGGAAAAAAACAGAGAAAGTCTATCTCCGGGAGGTGGGAGGGGTGGGGAAAACAAGCAGACAAGCTGACAGTGACAAACAAGGTGAATAAGGAATTGGGAATCCCGAGGCACTTGCTTACAATTTTTTTCTGAGTCCTGGAAAACCCTCCATCTTTTAGTTCACTGAGATACCTCTGAATCCTGCCACTAAATACCACCTCCAACTCTTATGGGTATGAGATAACTAAAGAAAGTTTCCCTGACTAGCAACAGGAATCTCTACCAGTATAACTACTTAGAAAATGTAATGGAAAAATATATTATTGTTAATAAACAAAAATATAAAATCCCTGGTAATAATAAACATAATAAAATATTATAAATGATATGGAATTTTATATCTAAATAGAAATAACTACTAAAGGATATAATAGAAGAGATGCATAAGTGGAAAGAAGATCTAGTCTTAGATAAAAAATCACATAAAGATAACTATGTTGGCACTGTTACTGAGGAAGAGTAAATATGTATGACCTTTCCATCAAGCTGCTTTCCAAAACGTGTCAAAAATGCTCAGAGCCTAACTCATATATTTAACATTGGGAAATTATCCTATGGAAATCATCAGAAATATTAACAAAGATGTAACCATAAGGTCAGACTTTGCAGAAATCTTTACAACCTAAAATTGCTAAACTATGCAATAATAGTAGGGAATTGATCAATGAAATTATTGAATATCATTGCAATGAATACTGAACAACAATTAGACTAATCAATTATCAAAGAAGAAGAAGAAGAAGAAGAAGAAGAAGAAGAGCTCACAATATTATAAAATGATAAATTATAGGATAACATTCATAATAATCTATAATAGTTTAGATTATTAAATTGTTTAAATAAATGACTAAAATTATATAGACCAAAATAAGCAGTTCTGGATATATTAAGATGGTGATATTTTTGTTTTGTTCTTTATGTTTTTTGAAATTTCCCAAATTTTCCAAGATGCAAAGAAAATCATAAAAAAACTCATAATTTGTGCTAATAGAAAAAAGTAAATAATAAAATAATGAAAGTACCAACAGTACCAAACAAAGAAAAAACAAAATAGATAAGGAAGGCGCAAAAAGTCATTTCAGACTGGAGGTGGGAAAGAGTTTGAGATGCTCTCAGATCTCTAATTATTTCCATGTGTCTATATAAGGAGTAATTTGATGAAAGGTGCTTCAAAAAGGACCTTATCCTCTCAGCATAGAAAAGTGTATTAATTTCCTAGTGTTTCTGTAACAACTTTCCACCAACTCAGTGGCTTGAAAGAAACAAATTTGTTATTTACAGTTTTGGTTGTCAAAAGACTGAAATGGATCCCACTGAACAAAAATCAAGGTGTAGGCAGAGATGTGTTCCTTTCTAGAGGTTCTAGGGAAGAATCCATTTTCTTGCCTCTTCCAGCTTCTAGATCAGGGGTGTCAAACTTATTTTTACCAGGAGCCCCATCAGCCTCACGGCTGTCTTCAAAGGGCCGAATGTAATTTTAGGACTGTACAAATGTAACTACTCCTTAACTAGGGGCAAGGAGCTTGGTGCTGCTGCTGGATAGAAACAAGGTTCCAGGCTTGGTAAAACAAGGTGGAGGGCCGGATTCAGCCCATGGGCCCTGTGTTTGCCACCTGTGTTCTGGAGGTAAGCCACATTCCTTGGCTTGTGGCCCCTTCCCCATTCAAAGTCAGTAATGACTGATCAAGTGTTGTTCTCAGTGCCATCCCTCTGGTTCTGACTCTTTTGCTTCTTTCTTCCTCATTTGTAAAGATATGATTACATTGCACCACTCACATAATTTCAAATGATATATTTACTTTAAGTCTGATTAGCAACTGCAGCCTTAATTACTCCTTGCCATGTAGTATAATATATCCACAGTTCTTGTGAAGTGGAAGTAAATGCCTTTTGGGGAAAGGACATTACTACACATACCAAAAAGTATTTTTTTCTGGAGGTAGTTGATGGTAGGAAGAACAGTGAATAAAGGTTACTTTAACAACTCAAAGCTAAGGACTTAACTGGCCTAGAGAAAGTTATCTTATTGAGATTTGTAGGGTATAAGAGTAGAGGGTAAACTGATGTTTTCAAATTCAGAGGAACAGTCTACCTCACTCCTCCCACAGATTCAAATCCTGTGCTTTGAGTAAAACCTTACATATAGTAGAAGTTCGAGAGACACTTGCTGAGTCATTGATTGACCTAAGAAATAATTCGTTCTACTGTTTTTCTTATTTTTTTGAGTTCAGTGATTTCTCCTCAGATTTCCTTAATACCTACTGTCTAAACCTTTTATTTTAGCACTTGATCAAGCCTTAACATTATTTATTTGTTTTGCTTATATCCTTTATTTCATGAATTAACTTGACACAATCTAGTTTATGTGAGAGTGGTACACAATGAACTTCACTTTCAAAAGCTTGGTTTTATGAGCAAACTTTTATCATACTATGTAAAACTTCCATGTAGATATGACTGATTATTTTCTGCTATGTAGATAAGACTAAAATTCTTGTTCCCTTTTTCCCTCATATTTTTATTACTGTCTCAAGGCCAATTCCTACATGGTCATAAAGGGATTCATTCAGTAGGTTATGAGGTTACTAGAATAACAAAGAAAAAGATTCCCTGTTTATTTCACATGAGTTGATTGTCCCTCCAATATCCTGTTATATGATAGGATTAAAAAATAGTACAACATTTCTGTTTTGTTAATTGCTTAAATGTATAGTCCTCTGCTATTTTAAGAATAGCTGAATTCAACATTAATGTATAAAAAGAACAGAGTTCAGAAGCTCAGCATCTTAGAAACACTATGTGAATATTCAATAGCCATATACCATTAATCATCTTGGAAATTTTAGAATTTTCTGTATTATCTTTGCATTGATTACATCAGTATAATTTAATCATTGACAAATAATGTTAATGGGTTACACAATAAAGCTTTACCAGCATTAGATATACTTACAACAAAGAAACACCAGAGTCAAACTTATAATAAAGCATAGATCTAAGGGTATGCCAAAAAGCCAAACATGGTCCACAGGATTTTCCCTGTCTATAAAATAAATAATAATAATGAACCTAATCAACAAAACAAACAAGCAAGCAAAATATAACCAGAGAAACTGAAATTAAGAAAAAACTGACAGTAACCAGAGGGGAGGTGGAAAGAGGTAATGTGGAGAGGGGGGAAAGGGGGAGAGTCATCAAGAAACATGTATGAAGGGCACATGGACAAAGCCAAAGGGGGTAGGATTGAGGGTGGCAGGTGGAGGCGGGTGGAGTGGTGGGGGGGAGATAGAGACAACTGTACATGAACAACAATAAAAAATGGAAAAAATAAATAGCAGTAATGAAAGAAGTCATGAATACCAGTCCCATATAAGTGTGGGTCCATTTCTGATTGTCAAATACAGAATGAGAGATTGAGCTGGGTGTTTAGATTAAAGGATGAATGAGTCCCTCAGATGAAGAGTGATCAAGTATACAGGATAGAAGAAGGCATCTGTTCAAGTGTAGAAATAAATATGGAAAAAAAAACATTAAAAAGCAAACAATGTTGAGAGTCTTAAGGGGTTGTAAAAAAGAATTATGAAAATTGTTTCAGATGACCGTAAAAATATTTCTTTCCTCTCTCCCTTCCCTTTCCCTCTCTCCCTTTCCCCATGGTTATTGAGAGACTGATCATTTGTGCTAATGCTTATGCTAAGTTCTGAAGAGATAAAGAGTGTATCTTGTGGTGACTTCTTAATTCAATAAACAAAGCCAGGTACTTGTCTTTGATGTACAAATTAGTCTTTGAGCAGTAATCATGCATAGCAGAATCTTACCAGTGAAGTATCTTAAAATCCACATTAATATGACCTCTCCTGGAGATGCTTTTTTTAAAGATACCTTTTATTTTATTTTATTTTATTTTATTTTATTTTATTTTATTTTATTTTATTTTATTTTATTTTAATTGTTGTTCTTGTACAGTTTTCTGTCTTCTACCCCCATCCCAGCCCACTGCCCCAGCCCTCCCCACCTCCCTCCCATTTCCACTCCGCCCCTGGTTTTTGTCCATGTGTCTTCCATACTTGTTGCTCTAAACCCTTCCCCTTTTTTAAAAGCCTTGCAAAATTGTCCCTGCCCTAAGGAACTCATATTCTAATAAAGGACCTAGGCATAAAAATATGTACAATATATTGTAACAAAATTTGAAAGAGGATTAGGAGATCAGCAAGTAGAATAAGAAAAGAGAGAAAGAGGGAGGAAAAGCTTTACAGGTAGAGATTATTTCCTGGAAGTTTTGTTGTTGCTGTTGGAAATAAAATTATAAGCATATTCGAAGGTCAGAATGATGGAAGGCTTCATGGCTGAGCTCAAAGTTCAACCTCTCCTAGAGACAGTAGAAAGCTTCTATTAATGTTTTTTAAAAGTAGGACAGTGACCTACTCATTGATACATGGATGGCAAAGCAAAACTGAAGCATTCCAAGGGCAAGATCTTGTTAACAGCCACCTACTTAAATGTTTCATTTATTCATCTATCAATTCAATAAATATCATTAAGCATGTATTAGGTACACAAGTGTATGTTTGGTTTTAAGGATATACCTGAGAGCAAAGAAGGCATGAATGTGCCAAAATGGACCTTAGAGCCTTGCAGGAAAACGATCGTTGAATTAATATTCATTCATTTATTTGGTACTTGCGCTGTACCAGTCATTATTGTATATGCTAAAAATACAGTGAACAACACATAAAAAGTATTTACTTGTGGTGGGAGGCAGAGAAAAATTAAATTTAAATTTCAAGTATACAAAGGTGCCATGAAGAAAACAGTTCTGTGATAGAAATGATTCTGTTGACAAGCAAGGCTTGTTTTATGAACCATGATGGGCTGACACAAAAAAATCATGATGAGAATGAATCAACCATGTACAGATCAAGAAATAGTAAATGCACTTCTGGCTGGTATAGCTCAGTGGATTGAGCACAGGCCTGAAAAGCAAAGGGTCACCAGTTCAATTCCCAGTCAGGGCACATGTCTGTGTTGTGGGCCAGGTCCCCAGTAGGGGGCGCATGAGAGGCAACCACAGACGGATGTTTCTCTCCTTCTCTTTCTGCTTCCCTTCCCCTCTCTCTAAAAATAAATTTTAAAAATATATTTTAAAAAGAAATAGTAAGTGCAGAGGTCCTACTGAGATATCGGAAGTGTGGCACATTAGAAAAATGAAAATTAGGTCAGTGTGGCTGGAATGTTGGAAACAGCGGGGAGAGTTCTGGGAAATAATTTTGGAGAAACAGACAATGACTAGATCATATGGAGTTTTACAAGAAAAGGTAAAGGTTTTGGAATATATTCTAATAATATATTACTTCTAATGATATAATATACCCAGTACAGGTCAGTTTTTAGAAAATTTGATTCTGCATTGTAACATATTCTTATTTTTATTTGGAAAAAGGTTGATTTGAGTGCTATGTAGTTCGTGGATGTTACCACAGACAAGAGTGAAACAATCAAGACAGTATTGCAGTATTCTAAGTTACAGATGATAGTATATTGGAACAAAAAGATATGGGGAGAATTAAACAAATCTGGTATATATTTGGATGTAGATTGAATACCTCAAATGGAAGGGAATGGGAAGCATGAAAAATCTCTAGATGTTGACACTTCAACAAGTGGGTGGGTGCTTGTGTCTCTAGCTGAATGATAAGAGGGAGAAGGTGCAAACAGCACATTGGTCTTGGGGTATGCTGCAGTATTCAAGAATATGTTAAAGTCAAGAGTGTTTGAAGATCAAAAAGAAAACCTTAAGATTAATAAATGTTAAATAGGCAGTTTGATATACAAATGTTTTGCTCAGAGGTAAGTCAGGGTTGGAGACATGCATTTGGGTTAAATGGTATATAAAGTCCTGCAACTGAGTCAAATAATCTAGAAAGAAAGTGTATATAAGGGTGAGAAGAAAGCTCAAGACCATGCTATGGAGGAACCAAGCCAGCATTTAAAGGTTGAGCAAAAGAGTCAAAGAAGCTGCCTGTCAGGCAGGAGGAAAGTCTTTTAGAAGCCAAAAGAAGAAAGTATTTCAGAAATGGAAGATATATTTAGGTGAAATGTTGTGCAGTGAGGTCCAGCAACATGGAGACTGTTGTTGACTTTGAAAACTGCAGTTTCAGTGCAGTGGAAAAGAGAAAAGATTTGATGGAATGGACTTGGGAAAGAATGAAAGGTGAGGAGGTTGAGGCAGTGACCATAGATTTTCTATACAGTGAAAAGTAAGATGGCAGTGGAGGGAGATGAGGGTCCATAGGGTGATGGGATTGTAAATACAGAAGACATGAGAGCATATTGTATGCTAATACAATGTTTTTTAGGGAAGGAAAAACAGCATTCAGGAGAAAAAGGACTCAGCTGCAAGAAGAAAACATTTTAGAAAGCAAAGTGTAAGGGGGATCAAGAGGTCATGTGGAGAGTGTATCATTTTGCCAGGAAAGTGCAGTGGAAGGAGTGAGGGGCAAGTAAGTTACCTAGTGTTCAGGGACTTGCTATAATAAAGGACTCTGGATTCTAAGTTGGATAAGAGGGGAAGTGCACTCACTTGAGGTGTGTGATGGGGAACAAAATATGACTATGATGTAAATAGAGTGGAGCTTTAGTTGCAATGAAGAAATGATGGTGAGGGTACAGAGTGATCTGGAGACATTGATTGGTAGCAGTGGGACTCAAGGTTGTAGTAACAAGATTACCACTCTGCTGAGTAGTTAAGAAGGAGAAATAGAGCATGTTGCAGGAACACAAAGCTAGACAGACCTAGCTGAGTTTGTAATGTCAAGAAGTCTTCTTACAGAAAGGGACATTTAAGGAGAGTCCTATAAGATGTAAAAGAGATAGTTAGGTGAGGGAAAGGAAAGTGTTATATTTGGAAGGAAAGCCTTGACTATTAAACTGTATGAAAAATTGGAGCAATTAAATAATTTATGTGGTCGTGCAACCAACATTGGAGTTCCTTCCACATTCTAAGCATAATTTTAGGGTGTGGAGACAGAGTCATTTATGATACAGTTCCGATTTGATGCTTTCATTCTAGTGTAAGGAGCTAAAAGGAATTCTGCTAGAAAAATAGAGAGCAGGGACAAAAAATGGTACAGACAAGGATGCAAAGAATGGGAAAGGACATCATGGTGGACCTTGAGAAAGGATTTAGATTTTTGTCTTGCGTTTTTGCACTGTGGATGCCTTGTATTTACTGATGAATAGTAGTGATTATAGAATACATCCTTTTATTCCTTTTCACAGAGGAAAAGCTTTCAACATTTTGCTATTAAGTATCAGCTTCTGATGGTTTTATTTTGCTTTTGTAGAAAATCTTTATCAGATTAAGAAAGTTGTTTCAAATTCCTGGTTCATGATTTTGTTTATTTATTTTCAGAGAAAGGGGAAGGGAAGGCGAAAGAGAGGGAAAGAAACATTAATGTGTGGTTGCCTCTCATGCGCCCCCTACTGGGAACTTGGCCCACAACCCAGGCATGTGCCCTGATTGAGAATCGAACTGGTGACCTTTTGGTTCACAGGCTGGCACTCAGTCCACTGAGCCACACCAGCCAGGGTGTAAGAAGTATTTTTGTAAGTCATATCTGGACATGGTATTTTACCAAATCTTTTTCTATACCTATTGAAAGGATCATTCTTTCATTTTGTTAGTGTGCAAAATTACAATGATCAATTTTCAAATGTGAATATAATCTTGTATCCTTATAAAGCTACTTGACCATTAAACATTTTATTTTATGTATTGCTAATTTTAAGATCTTTGTGTATGTGTTTATGAGATTTGTCTGTGATATTTTTTATTTCAAGATCTTTATTATATTTTTAAACAAGTTTCAAAACAAGTTGAGAAGTCTTTCCTCATTTTTTGCTCTCTGCAAGAATTTATATAAACTTGATGTCATTATTTTTTGTCTTTAAATGTTTAGATTGATTTTTATCTGTGAAGTAATCTGTGCCTAGAGTTGTCTTTCTAAAAAGCCTTTAAGAATAGATTTAATTTGGTTAATAAAATAAGGATATTCAGAAATTCTTTTTTGTTGCTTCAATTTTGGTGAAGGTCTTTTTAAAAGAAACTTTCTTTTCATCTAAGCTTTTAATTTATCATTCCAAAATCAGTCATAATCCTCTTATTCCCTTTTAAGTGTCTGTAATCTTTAATAATTTCTCTCTCTTCCTTGATGTATATTGATTTTAACAAATCAGTCTTGTCAGTGGATTATCAATATTTTAAGTATAGATAACTTTCAATTTTACTGATTTTTGCTATGCACTTTATAAAATTGCTTGTTTTATTGTATTTTTGTTTAATAAATATGCTATTCTTTTTCTAATGCCTTAACACAATTCTCTTCCAAGGCAGAATCCAGTCAGGAATAAGCAATCATATTAAATATTGAAAACAGATGGAATTTAACACAAAGAATTGCTTACTTCCCATCCTAAACCTCAAATAACATTGATGCTTTCCAACCCTACAATTTAGATTTGTCATTTCTAGAATTTCATATAAATGAAATTATCTAATGCAAACTCCTCTTCACCTGGCCTTTTTCATTCAGAGAAATGTTTTGGGGATTCATTCCTGTTACTATATGTTATCTATAGTCCTTTATTCTTGCTGTTATTCCATTGTATAAATATCATACAATTTATTGATTCACCTGCTGATAGACATTTGGGTTATTTACAGGTTTTGACTATTAGGGATAAAGATTCTATAAGCAGCAGTATGTAAATCTTTGTGTAGACATATTTTCTTTTTTTCTTAGGTAAATAACTATATGTGGAATTTCTGGATCACATGGAAATTTTATTGAGATTTTAAATGCAATTCTTCAGAATGTTTAGTTAGTGGTAACTGCTTTTATATTCTGTTAATATATTATTGCTTAGTCCTATTTTGTTTAATGTGCACTATAAGTGCTTAGGTAAGTTTGTGAGTTGTTAGGCGATGCTGCATGAAAAACCCAGGCCTAAATTCATGATTATTAACATTTATTAAATGCTAATATAGTGGTAGCAATATTATAATCACTTTATATTATTTTATTTAATTTTCATGATAGCCTAAAAATATCTGTATATTATTCTCATTTTCTCAGATAAGGTACGAACTTAGATGAAATTATTTTAAATAACTTACACAAAGATACAAAACAAGTAATTTACAGAGCTCAGATTTGAGCCAAACCAGCAGGCTTCCCAAGTCTATGTTCTGAACTCTACTGCCCTAAATAGACAATAAAATGGTAAATATACTTAATAGTTGAGACAAGGGAGAAAAAAGATATGTGTACTGCAGCATAAACAGCAGTATCCATTTAAATAAAGTAGACTTCCAAGGTCTAATTTGGGTCAGTATATCCAAATTATGGATTAAACATGCAAAGTAAAAGGTAGAAAACAAGGTTAGCTATATTTTAAAACTGTGATTAATTTGTATAGCTTCTTAAAACCTGATAGTTCCCAGACCTAGAAAGGCTTTTTATCCCATAATTCAGAATTCAGATTGTCTCTCTGTCTAAATAACATTTACAGTGGTAGGCCAATGTAGGTTTACAGTTGTTTGTATGGAAAAATACCTAACAGAAGAATAAATAATAATACGAGAATAGACTCTGCATTTTGCATACTCACAGCTGTAAACTTAGTTTTTCACCTCTGTATACACTAAATATTGTTCATCCATTCATGCATTGTGTTGGTATTAATTAGAATGTCCTTGGTACACACTAGTAGCACCTATTTGATTAAACAAAAAACATGATGCATATCACATTATTGGGTTTTCTTCCCCCTTTTGCAGCTGTGGTTTGTCTGAGCTTCTGCACAGATGTTCCATGGTTATACAGAATAAATGCCTGAACAGCTGTGACATCTTCCCATTACTTCTCAGCTGTTGGCACCGAGGAATGAACGGCACCACCGTAATGTTATTGTATTAATCATGATGAGAAGAAAAGTTCAATTATGCTTTTCAGAGAAAAAGTAACACTTGGTTAACATCAATTTTGTGACTATATGAATCTCTTGTCTTTTTAAGGAAGTTATTTACAAACTTGTTAATAAGATACCTAGAAGAGGCTTATAAATATGATAATGCTTTATCTTCTAAACTATCAACTACTTTACAACCTCTATGTAAACAAAAAGCAGGTAACCCAGGTATAATGCTTTCCAGTTATCACAGTCTCTATTTACATGGAAGACTGCTGCTGAGATCATTAAATCATGATTTCCAGGGGGAAATGGCATCTGTATTAGAAAACACCAAACCAGTTGGATTTACTGCTGAGAGAACTACCAGACAAAAAATTGGGAATAAAAACACCCCATATCTTACATGCCACCTAAAAAGAGCTACTTATAGAAAGAAGAGGGGGGTGGGGATGTGCTTTATAAGATAGTAAGACAGAAATATGAATAACTTAAAAACAAAAACCAAATCTTAGAGACTTAGAACTCAGATACAAAATAATTACATACTTCCACCTTATATTATCCAAGGACAGAATTCCCTCATATTGGCCATCTCTGATGTTATGAAGCACACTAGAGAAAAATTATGAAAACAATAGTCAATTTGGTAAAAACAAATAATTCCAACTTCCTAGATTTTAGTACCGATATTTAGTTATTACAAGCTGCACAAATTCTCAGAAATATAAACTGCTTTTAAAATACTCTTTCTTTCAGACTGATTATAAAAAGACACATTTACCACTCTCAGAAAGTCTGATTTGGGGTTGCAAGAAATGCAGGCAAAACCTGTATGAGATGCCATTTACAGAGTGTCATAAAAAGTGAAATGTAGCTAATGAGCCCTTCACAATGGTTTACATCATGTTCATTTCTGACTCTGCCTTTATGGCAGCTACTGTTCAGAAAATGTCCATCCATTCCATGTAAATCTGGCTGCTCCCTGCTCCAGGACCAGTGTTAGAAACTCAATTTAAATTAAACTTAATCACTCCTGCCAGCCGCAGTGCACTTCCCCAACAATCCTCATCCACCAGTGCATTGCAGCAATATTTTGTTTCTTGCATCTCTCAGCCTTCCCCCAATTCAACCAGTCTAATTGGCTGGCTGGGGATTCCACTGTCACTCAAGCTAAACCCCAAGCTCATTGAGGAAATTGGAAGCTGAGTTTGCAGTTTGAGGTTGGTCCCAAGGATACATATTTTTAACCCCTGTAAGTATCCTAATAGAAGCTAAGACAATGTACCTTCATTGTAAGGAAGCTGTACCTTCAAATACAGCAGATCTGTTTTCTGGCACATTTGATTGTTTGGTTCCATACTGGGGGTCCAGAAGAGAATTGAAGGCTTGTCTTCACATTTTTCCACAAAAAAGCAAGCATCATCAGGAAGCCCCTTTCCATGATCATTCGGTTATCACTTTTTAAAATGATCTCTTATGGCCTAAAGATTATTGCTTTTTGAAGGGAATTTAGCCAAGTTTCCTGTGGGTACCAATCTAGACAATTCAAGACTTTGTTTTCTGCTTCTGGATTAGGGCTGTTAGCATCAGATTATTTAATATTTTTAAATTCACAGAATATGAAATATTCCTAGATTGTTATGATCATACTTGAAGCTAGATAACACAAGAGAAATGTTTTCCCAATTATACTGTGCAAATAAAAGGGATATATTACTAGTTTTGTGTCACCGAGTTTTAATTTCACTGACAGTAAACAAAGGACCAGCTGGTGGGATGTCTGGCTGTGTGATGAGCGTGGGAGGGTTACAGAATCTGACACAAAGTCCTTGCCCTCAAGTGTTTTCCACTGGATGAAGAAGACATTTAGAGAGAAAATACACAGTGTTGTGTGTAAAGTAAGTACCAAGTTTCTAACACAGACAATTGATGAAAGCGATTCAGAGCAGGGGATAATGATTGAGACACAGGTATCCATCCCATGGTACTCACTCTTTACCAGCCATTCTCCTTTCTGCCTCTTTGGTTAAAGGTGGCACAGAAGAAGAAGAAAAAAGTACACCCAAAAATTGCTCAACTCAGCCCACAAATAACTCCAAGTAGCTTTGCACTCATTCAACATAAACACATAGTGTGGTCATTATGCGGTGCACTCTAATAATGCCTGAAATGCAAGTCTGCCCTATCCCAAATGCATAGTTTGCCAAATTGAGTTAAACAGTGAAAAGGAAGCCACCATTCATAGCATGTTTAGTATTTGTGTCTATAAATGCTTTAAGTACAGAGAGCATAATCTTTTTAGCCCAAATGTAAATTCACTTGAACCAGAACCAGACTATAGTTTACTCCTGGGGAACCAAAGGGAATGCATCTTTCTTCCTCCCTCCCTTCCTTGCTTCCTTCCTTCCAACCTCCCTTCCTTCCTTCTTTCTTTTGTTTTTGTTCCTTTGTTTTTGTTTTTAAATTTGCTTATAGCATTTACTTCCCTGTCTTAAAGTGCCAAGATGCTGTTAAGTGTATGTGTATACTCTTTGTTTTGTTTTGTTTTGTTTTTGGTTATTTAAATATTCTTTTAAAGCATATTTTATTGATTATGCTATTACAGTTGTTCCATTATTTTTCTACCCTTTATCCCCTTCTGCCCTGCATCCCCCCTTCCACCAGCCTTCCCCCCCTTAGTTCATGTCCATGGGTCACACATATAAGTTCTTTGGCTTCTCCATTTCCTGTACTATTCTTAACATCGTCCTGGCTATTTCGTACCTACCAATTATGCTTCTTATTCCCTGTACCTTTTCCCCCATTCTCCTCCCTCCCCAACCCCACTGACAACCTAAACTGAATACAATCTGCTGTTTTTCACATGCCTTCTTTTCATTTCATATCATAAAATCTCCCTATGCTCACTTTTTTTTCCACTCTTGGTCAATTAAATATCTTAGTATATATTTTCCAAGTGTTGGCAAGCTTTTTTCTTTTCACAATTACCTTATTTAGCTTTATCCTATGATTTGACCTATTTTGATCCTAGTAGACAAAATGCAGGCAACTCTCCCTAATAAAAGTTAGTGTTTGTTTTTGCTCACAGAAAAATACCATTAAGTGGTCATGACCCTTACTATGTTTTCACTTCTGAGGATCTGTCACTGAGTTGGCTTTCATTTACCGTAGGGATTCAAATTGGTTACCCCTTTAAAATTGAATATCCATCTAAATAGTGAATACAGGGTATCTACCTTGCTCTTATTGAATACAAACCCATGTAATTGGAATAGGCACTCATAAGGGCAGATTAGGTCTCATTGTCTCATTCCCTGTTATATAAAGACATTTGATATCCTCTTACATTTTTTTCTCTTTAGAAGAAAAATTCTTAGGTATCTTTGTCTGAATCAAGACATCCTATGAAATACCCTAAGTGATTTTCCTAAACCTTCATTGGTAGACAATGCAAATGATGATTATAATGATGGCAATGTTGATTTGGGGGCCACTTAGTCCCAAATAATATGTCTGAGCATGTTGCAAGATAGAGTTCTATAAAAGATTTTGTTAGTATTTTCAAATATGTCACATTCTCAGAAAGCAGCTCCCTTCTCTTGTAGTTAGCTTTCTGAATAATAACTAAACCCTTATAGCATTGCCCTGGCTGATGTGGCTTAGTGGATTGAGCACTGGCCTGCGAACCAAAGGGTTACCAGTTCAATTTCCAGACAGGGCACATGCCTGGGTTGTGCGTGGGCCAGGTCCCCAGTACAGGTACATGTGAATAGCAACCACACACTGATGTTTCTCTCCCTCTCTTTCTCCCTCCATTCCCCTCTAAAAATAAAATAAATAATATCTTTTTAGAAAAAGAACTGGAGTCTTCCTTCCATATTGTTTTGCAGTATTATTATTCATTCATTCATTCATTCATTCATTCATTTTTAGAGAGGGGAAGGGGAGGAGAAAGAGAGAGAAACATCAATGTGTGGTTGCCTCTCTTGCACCCCCTATTAGGGATCTGGCCTACAACCCAGGCATGTGCCCTGACTGAGAAACCAACCAGCAGCCCTTTGGTTCACAGGCTGGCACTCAATACATTGAGCCACACAAGCCAGGACTCTTTTATAATATTTTTTAAAGATTTCATTCATTTATTTTTAGAAAGAAGGGAAGGGAGGGAGAAAGAGAGGGAGAGAAACATCAATGTGTGGCTGTCTCCCATGTACCTGTTTTCCAGTATTATTTTAATTATATGTCATTATTCTTATTCTAGTCCCGTTAATGCTCCTCCTTCAACTGTGATATGTAAAAGCATCACACACTTGAAAAGACCAAAATATAACTGTTGCATCTTACTGCTCTTACTCACAACAATAAAACCTGCTCCATATTAATCATAGTTTGACCACCCCTCCTGGTGTGTCTAGAATGAAGGAGTTTCCTGGGACACAAAACTTTCAATGCTAAAACTGAGAAAGTCCCAGGCATACCAGGACAAGGAGGTCACCCTAAGCCATCATGCATGTAATTGTTGAAATTAACACCTCAATCCTGAACTCTCATGAAGACATCCCTAGACTTACCACTTCTTAGCTCTCACCTGGAGCCCTAACAAGCCAAGCCAGCACCAGCCTTTGCCTGGGATACTGCAATGGCTGCTAAAGTGGTCCAGTCCCAGTGATATCCATTTACAAAAGCCCCTAGCCCTGAAAACCAGGCCATGTATGGTCCTATTTCCACCTCTTTCTCCAATCTCATCTGTGACTACTGTTGAACCTGCCACTAAGATTCCTTTAATGTGTTAAGCTTGGTCTTGTCAGATGTGTGCACCACACAGAGAAACTCACACCTCGAAGTGAGTTTCTCTGTTTTTACTGCAACTGATTATAGTGCTTGCCATATATTCTATAGTTACACATCATCTCCACAAAGAGCCTTCCTTGACCACCCAATCTAAAGTTCTGTTCAGTGACTTTCAATTGCATCACCACAATTTAATTCTCTACATAATGGGTAATACTATCTGATACTTCCTTGTTTATACTTGTTCATTTTATATTTGAAGGTTAAATTTTTAAATATTGCACACTCAATAAGAACACAACCGTTTAAACTATCAGCAAAAAATATGCAAGGACATACTGAAAAATAATGCTAACATGTATCTTAAGCTGGTAAAAATTATAGATTATTTGTATTTTCTTATCTATGCTATCTGCATCTTCCATATTTCTATTATTACTATGCTTTCATAATTTTAGAATCCAACAATGTCAAGATCAAATTTATCATGAAAAAGTCCCAGCCTTGACCCTGGCCTTGTTTGCAAGCCCTTGCTACCTCACTCAGTGTTATTTAAGAGGCCATACTCTCCACTCCCTATGTTTTCCTTGCATGACTCTATCATAGTTCCTGGATAGTTTACCATTTGTTCCTTAACTGTTTGTCTCACCCTCTAAATTCTGATATCCACTGAGGAATAGAGGGAAAGGCCTGAATCTTTGAGGTTGTAGTCCTAGTATCTACAGATAGGGGTGTCCAACTTGTGGCCCATGGGCCACAGGAAGCCCAGGATGGCTGTGAATGCGGCCCAACACAAAGCTGTAAATTTACTTAAAACATGATGAGATATTTTTGTGATCATGTGTCACAATGTATTAAATGTGTGGCCCAAGAAAACTCTTCTTCTTCCAATGTGTCCTAGAGATGCCAAAAGGTTGGACACCACTGATTAAATAAACAACCCTGCTCTACCTTTAAATATTTCCATTCATATCTATGCTACACTGCTCTCTGACCATCATGAAAAAAGTTTTCATATTTCCAATTCCTATCTAGCCATGTTTAGTTGCATAGTTTTTCTCAATGTAAGAATACAAATATATGTTAATAACTTGTCTAACCAAGTTACTGTAACTGCTCAAACTACCAATTCACTCTCCTCTTAAATTAGAACAATCATACACAGCAAACTGCTTGGGACAGTGCAGACTTCCTCTATTATGTTGCATTATCCACATAAAAACATTCTAAGTAGATTGACTATGTGTTTCAAAATATGTCCTTTTTAAGTTTTGAGAGTGTCCTCTTATGACCACTGAATTTAATAACTTTAAATGGCATTCACAAATTATCTCTGAAAAATGGCTTCACACAGAAAAGGCTATTATGCAGGTGTCAGGCTTCTGAATAGTGTTTGATGATGCACTAGAGAGTATTTTCAGTTTGGTAAAATACTTTGAATATCAAGGGTCTTTGCTTCAAAGTTATGCATAGTTCTCCTAAGAGTTAATGGTATAAGAAAAGTAGGGCCTTTCAAATCATAAAACATCCAGATACACAATAGGTAATGATTGGATAAGTTGGTCTGCATTGCTTAGAATGGGTTCTACTTGCTAGTGGAAAAATCAAAATGAAATAAAAGACACCACAGAGGTTCACAGGGAGTTTGATCAATAGAAGAGTAAAACCAAAATCAGATAGTTTCAAGGACTCTGTTAAAACACACACAACAAAAACAATAAGAACCCACTCACTTACTGACGCCCAAAATTCCTCTACAAGAACAAAAGCTTTTAATTCCATATTAAGAGGTGAAGCTCTCTGCTTCTAAAGATTGTTGCAAGTTGATACAAATTCACACTAAGATTAAAATAACTGTTATTATAGTCTTTCTTGCAAGCAGATTACTTTTACAAATCTATGGGTTCCTGCTTAAATTTCCTTTAAAAATGATATATGCCACTGAAGACAGTTTACAAAAAAAAGGGAAGAAAAGTGATTTCTAATCCTATCACTGGATTAAAAGTTTTAAATCTTAGTATATAGACTTCTGGAATTAATATGTCTGCCTTTCTGTCTTTGAATTTGTCTCTCTCCTCACTAAGCAGTCACGAGATAAGACAAAAACTCATGAAAATCTAGTGTTGTGCACAGATATAAATCTATCACAACAATATTACAAGTCTTTTGACTGTTATATAAATTCTCTACCATACAGGAAATGCTATAAAATATTAGCAATTCTGATTATATCACTCTAATTTATACCAAGGCCATGGATATGGAAGAGAGGGGGGGAAACTAACTTCCAAGGAAAATTAAGCAAGTTAATATAGTTGTTGGGGCATACAAGTGAATAGGAGATTCCCATGTGAAGAGTTAGGTTTTCCTTTAGGCAATCCAAAAAGAAGCAACAATATTATGAAATGTAGAAATGTAGATCCTCAGGAATAAGTTGGAACACAGGGTCCTGAGGGCATTGGTGAGAAAGAGGGCTGCAGATATAGATAGCAGGGAATTAGACTATGAAGAAATTTGTTTCCAGTATATGGACCCAAGGAGTGTACGTTCATTTACGAGTAAACAGATGCATTTGAAAACAAAATTAGAAATTTTCAGATAGTTAATCTGATAGAACTTCAGAAGATGAACTTAAATAAGGAGACTTCATATTAACCAGACTAGATACCTATCTTAAAATAAAATATACCTGTAAAAATTATTGCTTTAGAGTTGGCTTTGAAATTTATTTTTTCATTAAGATTATTTGTATTTATCAAGCTTCCTATTATCAAACCATTTCTTTCTCATTTCAATTTGTGTTTGGTTTATTTTTCCTTCTACACAGCCATGAACTCAATATTACTTCAAATCAAGCATGTATATAAGGCATTAAGTAAAAGTCATGTTTTAAGACAATACAAAGTGCTTTACCACTTAGTGGTAAAGAATACTGAGAAAAAAGATGAACATTTTTCTATGCACCAACAAGCTTGTAAAGAAATGGATGTAACAGAATAAAAATTAAGCCTTCTAAAATCATCCATTCTCTGCAACTTTAATTAACATACTAAAATGGCTCTAATTTAACATTGATGTAAGCTACTTTCAAATGATGTTTTTTCAACAATAGTAATTTTAATTTCCACAGACATAAGAAGGACGAATATTTTGCCTGAGAAGTCATTCAAGATCTGATATTACTCCTCTAATTTGCCACATTCTTGTTTAGAACTTGGAATGAAAATATATATGAAATATAAATACCATTTCTATCTTACTAAATAAGAATTGCACTTATCCCTGAAGGTAATCGATATTATTGTTTAGGGACAACTATAATGAACATAGGGAAAGCTGAAGCACATCTCTAGGTCTCTGCCAGAAGACACTGGTGAAATACCAAGGCCAGGAAGATCTCAAAGGTTAAGATATCAGAGAGAACAAACCCCACAGCAGTGGGCCTCACATCCCATACAGCTTTTCCTAAGAAGCCAAGCAGGAAACAGTGACTGAGAGGAGATGAGCAGAGCTAAAGGGGCACTGACTGAGGATGTGGTCCACGGAGAGCAAGGGACTCAGGTGAGCACTCCAGATGCTGGGTAGTGATGGCCAAAGAACTAAAAAGGAAATAGGAATAAATTACCATGTACAAATACTGAAGCTCTGTTATTAATCATCTTAGTTCAAAATTGAATTAAGTTTATGTGCCCCAAGCATCACGCCTGCCAGAACCTAAAGCAAGTAGCCTCAAATGAACACATTAAAGAAAGTACTTAGGCAGATCAAAATGAAGCCATATGGTATGAATAAGAAATAAAGAGTAACCAAAAATGTAAATGAACATACAATAGTCCCCCTTATCGATGTGGACTATGTTCCAAGACCCCTGGTGCATGCCTAACCAAGGATAGTAGCAAACTATATATACAGTCTCTCTCTCTCTCTCTCTCTCTCTCTCTCTCTCTCTCTCTCTCTCTCTCTCAAAGTAAAAACATCACTGCTTTTGAGTTAACAGATATATTGGGATCTGCTGAGAGAGCTGTTGCTCTGGCTAGGTATGTGGAGTTTCCTTTTTTAATATGTAACAACTACTCTTGCTGTACAGTAGATGCCCCCCTTTATCCACCTCCCATGGCTGCCTGAAATCATGGATAGTACTGAACTTTATATATACTATTTTTCCTATACATACATACCTATGATAAAGTTTACTAAATAAATTAGGCATGGCAAGAGATTAACAACAATAATAAAACAGAGCTATTATAACAATATAGCATAATAAAAGCTATGTGGATGTGGTCTCTCTCTCTCTCTCTCTCTCTCTCTCTCTCTCTCTCTCTCTCAAAATATCTTATACTCAGCACAACCTTCTTGTGATGATGTGAGGTAATAAAATGCCTCCATGAGGGGATGAACTGAGGTGACTGACATAGGCCATGTGAAGTAGCATTAGTCTACTATTGGCCTTCTGACCATATATCAGAAGGAGGACCCTCTGTTTTGTGTGATCCTGGATCATATAGAGCCATGACAATGTTGAAAGCTGGATGTCAGGAGCAGAGGGTGACAATGGTTGGGGATTCTGGATGGTTGAAGGTCTTTCTGTTTTGCTTTTTTTTTTTTTACTAACAAACAGAGAGATTAAGCAGTGGGGATACACTGGACAAAGGGATGATTCATGACCTGATAAGGACAGAGTGGTACAGTGTGAGATTTCATCACACTACTCAGAACAGCATGCAATTTAAGATTTATGAACTGTTTGTTTCTGGAATTTTCCATTTTATATTTTTTGGACTGTGGTTAACCATGTGTAACTGAAACTTTGGAAAACAAAACTACTGATAAGGGGGGACTACTATACATAAATATCAGTTGTTTAAAAAATAAAATAAAAATGTTGTGGTGTGCTATCTAAAATATATACATAAGTTATACAATCACTTAAAAATATGGGAGGGTACTGATAACAGTTAAAGAATTCTGCCCTGGCTGGTGTAGCTCAGTGGATTGAGCATGGGCCTGCAAAACAAAGAGTTGCCAGTTCTATTCCCAGTCAGGGCACATGCCGGGGTTGCAGGACAGGTCCCCAAGTAGGGGACGCATGAGAGGCAACCACGCAATGATGTTTCTGCCCTTCTCTTTCTCCCCCACTTCCCCTCTCTCTAAAAATAAAAAATAAATCTTTTAAAACAATTCTAAGGTCTTTGTGTCATTCTGGAAGTGATTAAATCCCTCATTTATAATAGGCTCTACTGAATGAAGATCAATACTGTAATTACTAAGATTAATACTGAAGGAAGTTTAAAATTGGGTGGCCAAAACAGCAGAAATTTATTGTTTCACAGTTCTAGATGCCGAAAGTTGAAATCAAAAGGTTGGCAGGGTAGGTTCCTTCTTTTTTTTATTGTCGTTCTATGACAATTGTCCCAATTTTTCCCCTGTTGCCCTCCCTTGCCCTGCTCTCTCTCCCCTACCCTGCCCCCTCACTGCTCCCACAGTCAGTCCCTACCTATTGTCCATGTCCATGGGTCATTTATACCTGTTTTTGACTAGACTCTTCTGAGGGCTATGAGGGAAGAATCTGTTCCATTCCCCTTTCCTTGTCATGTAAATGGCAAATAGGGTCACGCTGTGAAGCGCTGGAGGTTAGGATTTTAAGGTATGAATGAAGAGGGGTAAATTCAACCTATAACAGACTGCTTATGATTAATATAGTGGTTTGAAAATAAAATCTGCTTGGAATGCTAAACAAACCTATAGCAAATGTTTGTCAAAATATAAAAATGTTAGTAGAGATACATAATTCCTGTTCTACATGGGTGGTAGCAGAATCTGCAATCACCAGCAATGAATCAGGTGAAGGACTATTTATTTATGTACAATTCTGGATTCCAGACTTGTAGAAAAGATTTCAAAACTTTGTCCAGGATCAGTGTGGCACCCCTGATAGAACTAAAGTGTTAGTGGGATATCAGTTAACATCATTTCCAAAAGGCAAAAGATATGAAAGAGTTCAATTGGTTACAGAAAAGACATTCACTGCTCCCTTCCCCAGAGCCAGCATACCCCTCATACCCACCTCAAAATTGTTGTTTCAAACATCCCACTGTTTGTGGCATTTTAATAACATAAGAATTTGACATGCTGATATACACTGCTTTTTTAAAACTTTTATTTCAGTTAATAACTCTTTAAGAATCTATTGCTCCATGTAGATTTTTACATAATACTTTAATAATACCACATTAAAGTATACTTTTGTTCTCTGCAGTGGGTTTTGGGTAACCCAAAAGGTTTGCAAGATACAAGTATCTAGTTTGTGTGGAGGAGGAAAATGCAGTTTATTTCTATTTATTTTTATCTAAGCATAACAGAGAAATTAAGCTATATTGATATTACTAATTTAAAGATTCACAGGAGTAATTTGTCACTTCACCTTAGTCACTTGTCAGAATTGGGAAATGAAGGATTTTGAGGGATTATAGTAGCCAGCACCCCTACCCCAACCTCTGTTTACCCAAAAGCTTCTGAAGGCAATCTGTAAAGTTTATATGCCTGGTTAAGATTCATTGATTATTTTGTCTAGTTTTAAACAATGTAACACTTTGAAAATGGATGTGACTTAATAAGAGTGCTCAAAAGAAGCATTAGAGTGAAGACATTACAAATAATTCTGGCACAAGAGAAACGTAAGTAGCAAGGGTTTCTCAGCTAAGATAGGAAGTCAAAATGTCACCCTAATTATTTCTGACCACTGTTTAAGAAAATATGAATCATGGAGAAGACTACTACAATAATGGATTCACATTCATTGTTGTTTATAGAAAACTTTGGCTTGAATGGATAATTTGCCTTAAGATATTAACTAATAAATGTTGGAAGACAGAAAACAATTATAGGACATTAAAAAACTGAACTTCTAGAACATGAAAACAAACCTCTATAATTGGAAAGAAAAAGCTAGTAACAAAATTATTAACAAAAAAGTAACAAAAAAGCAAGTAAAATAATGTTACTAATATTATTTTAAACTTAATAATATTAAGTTAATAATTATCTTTTTTGCTTCTAGTTTGGTGTTTTTCAAAATTGCATATATTACTATATTTCTATGTGTATATTAAATAAAAATAAGTATAGATATATTGAGGTGGTCTGAAATGTTTTGCTAGCATTAGGGTCTGATAAAAAAAGTTGGGAGATATAATTTATATAAACTTTATTTGTATTTGGGAGTAGATATATCAAGTGAAATTCAAACTGGGATTTCTCTTTTTAAAAAAAAATCATATTAATTTTGTGATAAAGAAAAAAGAAAAAAGGACTCATGGGCATGGACAGCAGGGCTGTGATTACTGGGGGTCTATAAGGGGACAAAATGGTAATAGAAAAAATAAAATAAAGATTATATACTCAAAATGAAAAAATTCACATTAATTTTAACAAAGTAAACCTAGGCTGTACTGACTAGTAAGTTTCTAAAGTTCCAAGATCACTAAAGAAGCAAATTCTACACAAATACAACTAGTTTATTAAATGAAAGTAAGACTCAATAGTACTTAGATAAAAAGAAATAGTATAGCTGAATTGATTTTTCATTTATTCCACAATGCTTCCTGAATGTTTAGTTTACGTCAGGGACTCTTTGGACTCCACAGAGAAGAGTGAATAGGAATTATATCACCCCTGTGCTCCTGGAGTTTATGTTCTAGTGGCAATAACAGAAAAATAAATACGGAATGTGTCCAATGTGATAAATGCTAGGGAGAAATAGAAATTAGGATGAGGTGGCTAGAGAATGCTCGTGAAGGAGACTGTTACTTCATAGAAGGTCATCAAAAAAACCCTCACTGATGAGGTGAGAGTTGAATGGTAACTTGAAGGGAGTATGGGAGAATGTCAAGGGGATATCTGGGTGTTTGAAGTATAGTAAAGGGCAGGTACAAAACCCCTGCTGGATGTGTTCCAATGAGAGCAAGCATGCTGGAAGGGGAGGGAGTGGAGAGAACAAGGTTGGCAGGAGTGGGACAATAACAGATAGCAAAAGATTAGATCATGAAACCCCCTTAGGCCACTGTAGGAGATTTGTATTTAGCTCACGCTGAGATGGAAAAGCTATTAGAGGTTAAAAATTAAATGACTGAAAAGTACAGCATAGGAAATAGAGTCAATATAGCAATAACTATGCATGGTGCCAGGTGGGTACTGGAAATATCAGAGGGACACTTTGTAAAGTACATGACTGTCTAACCACTATGCTGTATACCTGAAATTAATACACAATAGTATTGAATATAAACTGTACTTGAAAAAAATTAAGTAACAGAATTTAAAAGGGCTGACATTACTCTGTCTTAAGGGCTTAGCAGGGTGACCATTTGAGAACATGTTATAGATAATCTACAACAGAGGATGAGGACTAGGACTAGAGTGGCAGCAGTGAGAGTGGTGGAAAATGGTTAAATTCTTGATATATTTTGAAGTTTGAACCAACAATATTTACTGGGGAGTTGGAAGAGACATGGGGAAATCAAAAATAGCTCTAAGGTTTGGGGCAAAAGCAACTCAAATTGAGATGGAGGAGAGCACATTCTGGGGGAAGGGGGAAGTTGTCTGGGATGTGGTTTGGAAGTGGCAGCAAGGAGCAAGGCATGAGCTTGTCTCTAGGACCAGGGTAGGAGGGAAGAGATTGGGAAATCAAAGAGCCAGCAAAGAAGGACAGTGTTCTCAGTGGGAAGTCAGGCTGGGATAGAGCAAGAGATGAAGAGAAAATGTTGAAAAGAAATTTGGGACCTAGGGACTAAGGACATATGGATGTTTACTGAAGCAGAAATACCATGAGGTCCAGAGACCAGCAGAAAGCATTGAGGGAGGTGGGCATTTGAATATGGGGATTGGTAAGTGGATATAGAGAGTCCTGTGGGGAGGAGAGCCAGAGTAGCATAAGATAACCTTGCTTCTTGGGTTGCTGATAGAATGAAAATGAAGGACATCATAGGAATTCCTAATGACCAAAGGTGTTGGCAATTGCTATTATGATAATATCATCTGACATTACATCGTGATTTTTTAAATAGATATCAATTCCCAATGAGCAAATGAAGATGAACCATATGAAGAAGCCCAATCCTAGGGATGAGAATACCAAACCACAGACCCTCACCTTTCAGGAAATCATCATGTAGTTGGGGATTTAAGCCAAATAGATGAAACTTTCTCTAAATCCACTATTTTATAAAACTAAAAAATTATAAGATTATTATAAGGCTATATATATTTCAAGTACCAAATGTGGTATATTTTAAAAGCTATAGGTTCACAGGAGAGATATAACTGTGGTCTGGGGTTGCCTGAGAGGTATGTGGAAAACAACGAGGAATTAGCAGTGGGAAGGGGGAGAGAGAATTCCAGGCAGAAAGAAAGGTGAAATTTTAAAGAACTTTTCTGAATTTCAATGTAAATTTTCTTCCTTCTAGTTAAAGGATAAATTCTACAAAAATGTTTCATTAGTATGGTTATTATTGGGTGATTATATTCCTTTTCAAGTGTGTTAACCAGCACATCTCTACTGACATAGTAATATATTTTTATTTTTAATTATGCTGCTGATATTTAAAAAAAAAAAACAGAAAGCAAAGAGAGCAGATGTGTATTCCACAGGATTCAAAGATTAATCTATCCTCCATTGCACCCACTTAGTTTCAGGCAGGAAGAAACACTTGCTAATGAGTCAGATGATTACCAGCATTGAGTTTATTTAGAGGAATTCCATATGTGAGGGTGGGTTAGGAGTGAGTACACCCAGAAATGGAAATGTGAATGCTACCCATTCCACATTATTCAAACAAAGACATGCTGACACTGCTTTGCACAACTGACCTTGACCAATTGTTACTGCTCTACAGTGCAGCTTCAATCTAGAAGCTCTCCTAATGGGGCTAATCTTATAGGTGTTGTCTGGCTGCCCACGTGGCAAAGGCATAGAGTCTAAAAATCTGAAACTGAAATAACTCCGTAGACTTGGAAAATCTATGACAAGAATTCTACTGCCATCAAGAGCATCTTTCCTTCATAGCAGGTCAAATGGACTTCTAATTCAATTTGTGAAATGCTAAATCTTTATTGGAGAAATAGCCATACCGGCTCCTGAAAGCACTATGAAATACTCTCTCTTGACCAAGTTGCAATTTATTTACCAATAACAATTTGATTTTGGACATAAAATGAACAATTCACTACAATGACAGACGTTGTTAATCATTAGTTTGCTGTAACTGTTAGGAGGATACACACATACTCTTCATCTGCCATGAAAATAAAGAAAACCCTTCTTCTTTTGTTTTCCAATTGTAATATTTGCTTGGTTATTTTGTTTCAAGGAAACATTTCATGTACCTTAATGATCCTGTTTGCAAATATGTTTGTAGTTTTTTTCAACTTTGAATTCTTTTAACTGCATCTTAAAATACTTTTTTAATTTGTTTTTTTTTTCCAAATGGTTGTCTCATCCCTCATAAGGAAACCTGCTGATTTCAAAAAATATTTGAGATACTTGATAATCTGAAAAGGATTTCAAAGCTCCATTTCTCTCAGCATTTAATTATAGGCAATCATAGGTAATACTCATTCTTGTACAGTTCCAGTGAAAAAATCTCTACTCTTCCCAGAGTGAACCAAATATATCCCCAAATTAAAACTTCACTTGGGC
Organism: Anoura caudifer; assembly: GCA_004027475.1. Lineage (NCBI taxonomy): Eukaryota > Metazoa > Chordata > Mammalia > Chiroptera > Phyllostomidae > Anoura > Anoura caudifer. The sequence goes on from PVKU01003944.1 coordinate 62,007, forward strand.
ACTGAATCCTTCAAGACGATAACATCATAGAACTCATAGTATGGCTCCTCCATGGTTTATACTGCAAGGCTATCCTAGCATATTTGGAGATGTTGACACTTGAGGATAGAGATTATTCAAGATTTTTCAGGTTAGTGACTGTGTGTCTCTCCCATGGTTTTGTAACTAGTTGAATGCATTAACAAAATGTTACCTACAAGATTTTTGTTGTCTAACCCTATAAATAAGCTACATGCTCTAGTGGAAAGAGGGTGAACACTGACATCCAGGTACCTGGGTTCAAATCCTGTCTTTGGGAAAACTAACTAACCTCTCAGGGTCTGCTTCCTTCCTTTCTTCTTTCCTTCCCTCCCTCCCTCTTTTTTTTTCTTTTTTGTTTTCTTTCTTTCTTTTTCTAATCTTTAAAACAGTGATCTGAACTTGCAGTTCATAGTTGTTGTAAGAATTAAATAACTGTCTGTCATATATTTGGTTCACAGTAATGAAAACTAACTGCCAGTTTGGGCTCTAACATCACCCAAATTATTTAAACCTATCATATGGTTACAAGAGACAAGGAAAAGGAAATATTTGGAAAACAATTATTTTTACAGGCACAGAATCCAAATTATATCATCTCCATCCTCCTGTCCTCAACACTTGCATGTGAACCCCACGGCCTCCACACCACCAGAAGGCATGCAGCTCCCATTTAATGCAACATTAAAATGAAATTAGGATTTGGTTGGGGGATAGATATCTAGGAGAAGATTTAAAATTGAATAGCATGAAAGTCAAGCGATCAGACCAATCAAGAAGAACATCAGGGCAATGACTGCACAGTGATTTGAGGATTTTGGCTTTAGCAATTTATAGAGCTTCTGGAAGAGGCAAAGCCAGCAAACAGTGGATACAGGTATCTGGAACTCAAGAATGAATTCTAGATTATATGTGTACATAAAGATATCAACAGAATTTGGGGACTACATGAAGCTATGTGTGTGGGTGAGATTTCCCTGGAAGAATACATAGGATGAATATATAAAATCTAGGCACTATCTAAAGATAAAGCTTTACCTTAGGGGCACTTAATAAATTTAACCATAGTCAGAAGAAGCGAAACTCACATAGGGAGATGAAGTGATTGGCAGATAGACATAAAGAAAGCAAATACGAGTAGTCTCTACAGGAATCTGAGAAAGAATTTCAAGAGAAAATAAAAATTAAAAATGGTTATTGGATTTAATGATTTATTACTATTTTATAAGAAAGATGAGAATAAAAGCCACATTTCTTTTGGTGAGGAATAAATTAGTAACCAAGAAACTATGAAGACAATAAGTACAATGTATTTCAGTAGGAAGCTTGATTAAGGAGGAAGGAGAGAAGTTAGACATTCATTATTACAGGACAGGCTCAAGTTTGCTATTTTTTAAATATGTCTAAGCAGAGGAAACATTCATGAAAGAGAGAAATTAGAGATAGAAGGGAGAGGACAGCAGATGTCAGAGGAGAATGGAGACAATTCCTGAAGAGAAGGGATGGACTAAAACCTACTACTTACTGTGATTACCCTTGACCTGCAAGGAAGAACAAAGAAAATCTCTCATTAATGCATATTTAAAAACTGTCAGAAAGATGCAACATAGCAGCATCTGGCCATCTGCTAGAAGTCACATTTGGTTAAGTGTAGATTATACAATAAATTCCTAACTTCAATGCTGATCATTGCATTATTCTGCCAATTGGAAAGACAAAAGTGCTAAATTCCATCCACAAGAAAATTGAGGATGAAGTAGAAATGCTGAAACTATGGAAGAAAGTAACTGGATCAGATGCAAAAGTCCAACTGAAATTAAGGGAAGAATTCAGGCTGAAATGGGCTATAGACCACAAGAAGACAATTTCTAGAAAATTCAGAGTAAAAGCTACTGTGAAACATTGGCTGGAGATTACAAACATGAGCTGTATACCAAAGGATGAAAGATCTCTGGGAAAATACAAACTCAAAATTTGTTCAGCATCTAAGTACTAGGAGCAAGAAAAAAGGCTTGATGAATCCAGAACAGAATGTGGTATCTGGGAGCCAGTGATTTTTATCTAAGATTGCAGAACATCTCTTTTAAATTTTATAAAATAAAATTTTATTTTATATTTTTAGGATTTTATTTATTTATGTTTAGAGAGGGGGAAGGGAGAAAGAGAGGGAAAGAAACATCAGTGTGTGGTTGCCTCTCACGTGCCCCTTACTGGGGACCTGGCCCACAACCCAGGCATGTGCCCTGACTGGGATTCAAACTGGCGACCCTTTGGTTCACAGGCCCAGTCTCAATCCACTGAACTACACCAGCTAGGGCTCAGTTTTATTTTTATTGCACTTTTGCTATCAAGGACCATGGTCTTCAGACTAAAAAGAATAAATGAAACATGGTCCAGAGATATCTGAAGTCCATGACAACTGCCAAGATAAGAGAGAACAAGGTCAACTCTCAAAGGATACATAAACGATTCCTAGAGTGCAGAAGGAACTAGCCATCCCAACAACTGCAACTTTTGAGATATTTTTTATATAGAAAAATGAGAAAGATGCTAGGAAACAAGACCCAAACATCACCTTAATTTTCGGGAAAAAAAGAGAGATCATAGAATGTAAAAATCATAATGTCAGACTAGGAACCATAATGCAAAAGACAAAAAATGCTAGAATGCTTCATAATTTAGATAATTTATACATATAATAAATCAAAGGAAAAAAACTGATCATACACAGCTTGTGGGGGTATCCGCAAAGGCTCTTTGAAACAGATGACTTTTGAAGATCAGGGACACTTTAACATATGGAAAACAGGAGGAAATGGAGTAGGGCATGTCACACAATGGCAGTAGTACTAGAAGGGAAAAAAGCAAGACTGCACGTGTTATGTTTGGAAAAAAAGTGATATAAATATGGTATAATACGAAGTAAATATGGAGCTACAAAGTAAGAAGTGAGTATATTATGCTTTTAATGCTAAACATAGTGTTAGCAAATGATAAGTTAGATCAAATACCAAGCAAAAAATATTTCATATTGACCTTTGTTTTCAAAGATAGCATTGGTATTATGTGTTCACGACCCCAAGTTATGTCCCCTTCTGTCACCCTTTATCCCCCTTTTACCCTCTTCTACCTCCCCCACCTCCTTTCTAGCTGATAATCACCAGCTAGAAAAGCTGGTGTTGTCTGTGTCTATGACTTTTGTTTTGTTCTGTTTTGCTTAATCCCTTCACTGCTTTCACCGAGCCCCACAGCCCCTCCTCCGTCTGACAGCTGTCAGTCTGTTCTCTATCTGTGACGCTGTTTCTATTTTGTTAGTTTATTGTGTTCATTAGATTCCACATATAAGTGAGATCATACAGTGTTTGCTTTTCTCTGACTCAATTATTTCACGTAGCATAATACCCTCTAGGTCCATCCATGCTATCTCAAAGGATAAGATTTCTTTCTTTTTTATGACCAACTAGTATTCCATTATGGTATAAAAAAGTATACCACAGCTTTTATATCCACTCATCACCTACTGATAGACCTGATAGACACTTGGGCTGCTTCCACATCTTGGCTATTGTAAATAACACTGCAATGAACATAGGGGTGCTTATATTCTTTTGAATTACTCTTACAGATTTCTTCAGATATATTCTCAGAAGTGGAATTGCTGGATCATAAGGCAGTTCCAGTTTCAATTTTTTTTGAGGAAAGTCCATACTGCTTTCCACAGTGGCTGCACCGATCTGCATTCCCACCAACAAGTGCACTAGGGTTCCCTTTTCTCCACATCCTCACCAGCACTTGTTGTTTGTTGATTTGTTTACAGTGGCCATTCAGAAAGGCGTGAGGTGATATCTTATTGTTTTAATTTGCATTTCTCTGATGATTAGTGATGTTGAGCATGTTTTCATATGTGCATTGGTTATCCATGTATCCTCTTTGAAGAAATGTCTATTCAGGTTCTTTGCCTATTTTTTAAATTGGATCATTTGAGTTTTTTTGGTGTTGAGTTGTATGAGCTATTTTTGCCATGTATAATGTGCAATTTCTGGCCCAAAATTTTTTAAAGATTCTATTTATTTATTTTTAGAGAGGGGAAGGGAGGGAGAAAGAGAGAAAGAGAAACATCAATGTGTGGTTGTCACTTGAGCGCCCCCTACTGGATACCTGGCCCACAACCCAGGCATGTACCCTGAATGGGAATCAAACCAGTGACCCTTTGGCTCACAGTCCAGCACTCAGTCCTCTGAGCCATACCAGCTAGGGCTCTGGCTCAAATTTCTGAGAGAAAAATAAGGATGTGCATTATACATGCACAAGAGTAGTACTAAGTCTGTATCAATATAAATATTTTTAATTCTTTAATTATGCTTATATGTTAAAAGTGTAACTCTAAAAAGCAATAAGGCTGTTTGTGTGCAAAATAATAACTTGGACTATGATAATTAGTTTTAATCTAAATGTAAATAAATAAAAAATTGAATTAAAAAATCAAAACAAAAGATTTTTTTCCAGAAAGTTTGGGCCAAAAATGTGAGTGCACATTATGCATAGCATAATATAGTAAATTTTGGATATTAACCCTTTATGAGATGTGACATTGGCAAATATCTTCTCCCATTCAGTGGGCTGTCTTTTCATTTTGTTGATGGTTTCCTTAGCTGTACAAAAACTTTTTTGTTTGATGTAATCCCATTTGTTTACTTTTTCTTTTGTTTCCCTTGCCCAAGGCAATATATAAGAAAAAATATTGCTACAAAAAATGTCCAAGAGTTTACTGCCAATGTTTTCCTCCAGTGTTTTTATAGTTTTGAATCTAACATTTAAGTTTTCAGTCCTTTTTGAGTTTATTCTTCTATATGGCCTAAGAAGGTGGTCTAGTTTCATTTTTTTCACCTATATATTAAATTTTTCCAACATTATTTATTGAATAGACTTTCTTTATCTCATTGCATGTTTTTGCTTCCTTTGTCAAATATTGACTATAAAGGCATGGGTTTATTTCTGGGCTTTCTATTGATCTATACATTTGTTTTTATGCCAGCACCATGCTGTTTTGATTACTATGGCCTTGTAGTATAGTTTGATATCAGATAGCATGATTCTGCAACTTTGTTGTTTTTGTTTTCAAGATTGCTGTGGCTATTCAGTGTACTTTGTGATTCCATATAAATTTTTAGAATGTTTGTGCTAATTCTGTGAAATGCGCTAGTGGTATCTTGACAGGAATTGGCTTCAATTTTTAACTTATATAATTTTATTAATCAATGGCAGCTCAATAAGTGCAATAAAAAAACAGAAAAATAAAAATTAAAAATAAAGACAGTATTGGTAGTTTAAAAAAAAAATCTGTCTCTATGTACTTTAAATTCACAACCAATCCAAAGGGGGGAGAAGCTTTGCTACTACCAAGACATTTTTGCAAATCCTATCACTTTATAGATATTTTCATTTAAAGGAAGCCCCACACCTCCTCACCTTACTTCCACCCTCCAGGTCAGCCCTCCCACACTTCCTGTACACCTTAAAGGTTTTCCATACTCCTTCCTTAATGAGCCCTAGGTTTTCTGTGATACATGCCCCGATGCAGGTTTGCTCTATTTTAAAATATGTCAGCCTGGCAGGTGAGAGTTATTAAAAATATGATGGGAATCTATGCAGCTTGAAATTCTGATGACCTGATTATCAATTTTTAATGGTGTGGTGTGCATTAGGGTTTTTAAAAAACAAAACATTTAGTTAAATTCTCAGTATTCCAAAGACTGTCCCCATCAATATCAATTCCCTTATTGTCCAGATGTTGTGACCCACCAAGCTTCTTAAGACCAAATGCAGAATGCAGTATGATGATTTTGTTTATGTGTGAATAAACTCACCCCATTGCCTTAGGGTTTCATAGTAAATCAAACAATATATTTTTCTGGGCAGCTAAACAAGAAAACACTAGTACGTGCCAATGGCAACATTCCAGCAGATATACTGACAGATATTTCACCAGCTCTGGCAGCAAATTAACCAATGACTTTGATCATAGAGATGGAAAACTAAATCAAAACTGCACACTTGCCTAAATCTTAAAGCATGTACATATACATTGGATTTAGGATACTAATAAAGAATACATGTTCAATATTGACTTAAACTTGGACTTAATGTATCTGGTTTTGAACTAGGGATCCCCAGGCATAAATCAGATTCTGCTTTAGGGCTAATCATCTATAAACTGGGAATAGCTTGTACCATTGTGATGGTATAAGAAGGGACTTTCATTGAATATAAAAATGCCTGGTGTCTCGTAGGTGTGCAATAAGTAAAAATTCTAATTTATTGCAACATTGGTATTTTTATTTATTAGGAAAGATATTTCTTGAACTGTTTCACAGACTTTTGTCTAAATGATGATTTAAAATATTTAGTTTTTGGAAAGCATACTACATGTAAACTTCAAGTTTCTTCCTACTGTTTTATGGTGAAATACTGATTTTTCTCCCACAAATAACATTAATTATCTCACAAGGGTTTCTGTTCTATCTTCAACACAACTCCTTTCTCCACCAGTAACTCAGCTTCCATTTGCAGGGAATAGTCCACCTAATCAAGCATTGACATAGAAAATATATTTCTGTCCTAACCCAAGCAATACACAGCTGACACAAAGAGGTTCAATATTTGTGCACCAAGTGTTATCCAGATGATTTGTGATGACACAAAAGTGTAGCTTTCATCTTTCTGAAAGCATTTCCTTGGCTTTCTGCTGAAAGAGGGGAAAAATGTGCCATCACTCCTTTCTGTTTAGACACCTGAATTTCATTGAGAAGGAGACTTGGTTGGTGACAGAGTGACATGATTACGTGCTGCTTAGTGCCTTTGCTGAGCAAGGGTGTACCAAGGCAGGCTGAGACAGGGGAGAATGTGAGAAACAGGAAGTGAATTCATGCATTTGCAATGTGTTTATGTTCTTAATCAAACTGATTCTATTTAGTTATAAAAATACATTATTTCCTTATGCATCTTTTAGATGGCCATATTGTAACCCCCCAATTAGCTGAAATCTCCCTAGTTTTCTCTAGTGCCCAGCCAACTGGCTTCTGAGCATAGCAGAAGAGACCTGATGCCAAATCCTAGTATATCTGGCACCTCCCGGTACATGCCCGTGGCCACAGGTCACCTACAACCAGCAGGCAGGAGTGACGATTTGATTTTTATATCTCTTGTCATGACAGTGAAGCTGAGACAAAGCACTCATGGCATCCATTTCCTGTCACTTGGAGAGGGAACTGGTGACCACTTCTTACCATGTCGGTTTATTTGCCAATGAAAACAGGTTTTCCTGAAGCACCCAATAAACTGTATGAGACAAATAAACAAGGCACCTGTATGGGATAAATTTGTTCAAAACAGGAACATAATTTCTTCTCAAGCTGTTGAATCAGTGCTGTCTTAGGCCAGAGGAAACTTGGACTGCAAGCCACTTGACCACAAAAAACTCAGGGCATGACCCTCAAGTACACAGAGCTCCTCTTACAAAACCGATTTCTCTGAGGTTGCTTAGGTCCACAAAACAGCTACAGTTTTACCTGGTTCATACACACCTCTCCATCCCTCATATGAGCCCCAGTTTTCCTTATATATGTTATTAACCAACATTACCCCAATACATTTAATTTAGAAAAATAAATAAAAGGGAAATGCCCATCTCAACAAAATGCTCCCAGCACTCCATCGTATGGAAGAAATGAACAGCAAAATGCAGTCATCTGTTCATAACAACCAACACGGTGCTACTTTTAGCCTTTTTGGAAGCCAGCAGCTAGAATGGCAGTCCCACTCAGAATTCCCACATGCCTACCCAGATCCTACCTACACAGGATGATCAAGAAGCCTTTTCTTCTTCTTAGCTGATCATTTAACATTTAGAACATCTTTCAAAGACTAACAAACAAGTTGAAGAAGTAACATCTTATTAACATTCTTTATCTCCTACAACTCTAAACAGTGACACTGAAAAAAATAATCAAACTCCAATGTCCTTTAGTGCCAAAGTAATATAGTTTTTTGAGATATTTTAATCTTTTCTGAAAATGGATGCATTCCTTCAAATGAAACATAGATCTGAACTGGTAAGGGATACAATAACTAATACCTCTCTATATATCTTTATATATTTGCTATTTTTGCAGGGGAATATATTTCCATTTATTTATCCAAATCTAAGGCAAAAATGGTAAATTTTTGTTTGTTTCTTCTTTGCTTTTCAATAGCTACTTAATTAAACTCTATGTTTAGGAATGAAGGACTTTGATATTATAACAGAATCTACTTACTCTGCTTCCCCCAATACAATAGGATTTAAAGCAAACTCATTTTTAAAAAGGCATCCGTCTTAGCCAAAGAGACTCATTCTGTGTTAAACACATTTAAAAAAAAAAAAAACACCCTCTGGTAGGAAGGAAAGCAAATATATAATACTCTCTCCATTTTGACAGGAGAGGTGTATACAGTTTGTGTATCTGTGTCTCTACGTGTTCACTCGCATAGATTGTGTAACTCAGCTCTCTGGAGATAACTTCAACAGACGCAGCTTGTGCCCTGCAAAAAGCCACCCAGTACCTTGGGAATAGGCATCAGGCCAGGCTGACAGATGGATATCAGTTTGACAAGAAATATGCTGGGCTACATTAGGCTAGAGTGTTTACCAGCCAAATTCTCCTCCGAAACCACTCAAAGGGAAGCCTATAAACACGTGCATGGTTTTAGACAAAAAGAGATTTTTCAACTAGGCTATTCCAGTGTTATCCTCAATAGGTGACTTAGAAGTAAATGTATTTACCTTTGGTTGACTTACTTGTTTCTTAGCTTTTGAATTTATGCAGTTATCCATGTGCAACAGGAAATGGTTTTATATTCCTGAAATTCATGAAAGGCATTTAGAAACTGCATCCAAGAGGCTTCTGTCCTCCTGTGCAAGACTCTAGCCAGAGCAGGAAAACAATTGCTCAGGATTGTTTTTTCTAGATGCTAAACTGTGCTAAGGAATTGCTAAATGTATTTTTATCCCATCTCACTCATCGTATACTTGATTGAATCTGCTATACAGACTAAATGAAGATGAAATATCACCTTCTTTGATTATTACTAAATAGTTCACAAATTAACACTAAACTGCAAAACAGGAGATAATGTACCTTTTTGAGAAAACCAGATGCTTTGTCTTCAAAAATACATTTGATAGCAGAGTGGAAGAGTTAATGTACAATGCATGCCATCTGCTGACTAATACAGAGTATTTACAAGGGTAAATACTTCCAATAACTGTGCTTGATAAATGACAATCTGACTTAATACCACCACATTTGAACAACAAATTGAACCTTGCCAATTTTTTAACACAATTTAGCATCCAATCTAATTAGAAAAAAATAAAGGTAACTGCTCTGAGGTTAAATACCATGGTAAGTTTTCAAAGGCCTCTCAGACATACAATAAATAAGTAATAAAAAAATCTGAAAGCTTCTCCCTTCATCCATGTCTATTAGAAGAATAAAATACATTTCTCAAAAACCCATAGTGAGAAACATGAATCTCTGATCTTTCCATTTCTGATGTCTGCTTTGTGCTACTTTACAAATCAGTTTGAAATTAGATGTAAACAACAAAATTGAAGAAATATAATTTGTTATGTCATTCTTTAGTTACAGTAACACAAATAATTTTTAGATATTATATATGATTTATATTCAGTAGAAATAGTTCAAAAGAATAAAGATTATATATCTCCATTTTGCTAACTTAATAGTTGAACTATTACAACTGGAATGTGTTAAACTTTAATCCCTTTAGCAGTGCAAATCGTATTTGTGCGTAGTAATTTTGTGGACTTAGTCATTTCTAAGAATATAGATAAATAGAATAACAGAATATCAATTTTATTTTCTTCTAACCTAAAATTTCACCTGCAATGATAGCCTCTGATTTACTGCCACAGATACTTAACATGATTTTTCTAAGTTCAAATATAATTTACAATGTCATGGAATCTTAATCACCAACTTCATTTGATCACTATATTTGTTAATAGATTCTAATACAACTATCTTTTTTTAGGTGTTTCTTCATTGACATTGTAAATATTTTCTTTTTAAGATGCATGGGAGAAGCAAATATAAAGCAGATAAAAATGAAGGTAACTTCACTCTTGAACTGAAGTGAACAATTAAACACCTTTTTACTTGGGGATACTTTTCAATCTTCGAAATGCAGAAGAGTCTTACTGGCTTAAAGAGTCAGAAGATAAAATTTAGGTCACACAAGGGGCTGGAAATTATAAAGAGAATTTTCAGAAAAGAGAGTGAGAGAGAGGAGCTCCAGAATCTGCACATAAACTCCATTCAAACACCTGAAAGACCTTCAACATAGGCATGTACTGGGAAGTCTCCAGGAGCAACATATGGAAGGATCAAATCATTTGAACAGAGAGTTCAACTGTTGTCCACCTCAGAGTTTGAGCCTGCAAAGGTAAACTGCCTGCAACAACAAAATCAACACTGTTCAGAGGAAGAAAACACAATCTAGGGTCTTTAACAACATAACGTCTACTAAAGAATCAAAATGTATTAGACATGAAACGATGAAATGTGACTCTTGTTTGAGAAGACCAGCAGTTAATAGAATCAACCCTGAAATGACCCATACAATGAAATTAGCAATCAAAGATCAGCTATTAGACATATGGTCAAATACTTAAACAAAAACTGTGCTCATAATGAATACACTAATGGGAAGTATTGGGAGGTAAATAGAAGTTTGTTTGCTTGTTTGTTTAAAAGACCAAATAGAAGGCTTAGAAAAGAAAACCCAATACATGAAATGGAAAATTCAGTGGATGGGCTTAATAGGAGATCGGGAAAGGACAGAAAGTTTTCACTGAATTGGAAGTTACATCAATAGCAATTACTAAGTCAAGAGGACAGGAAGAAAACATACTGAAAACTCAAAAAAGAAACTCAGTGACCAGGACAGTATTAAGGGGTCTAAGATACAGGTAATTGGTACTTTAAAAAGAGTAGAGTGAGAGAATGAGGAAGAAAAAATGGCCAATTTTTTAAATAAAGTTGGTAAGTAGTATTCAGTTATAGACTCAAGAGGCCAAGGAAACCCAAAGCAGAATGATACAAAGAAAAACAAGCTTAGACACATCATAGTCAAACTGCTGAAAACCAAATATAAAGAGAAAACTTGAAAGGAGACAAAAAACAAAAGTCAAAACATTACATACAGGGAAGAAATAAATATGAATAATGACTAAATTCATATCAATGGAGGTTAGATGTCATATTTAAATTGTTGAAAGAAAAAATCTTTTAACTCAGAATTCTATATCCAGTGAAAATACCCTTCAAAAATAAAGTTGTGCCTGTGTTTTTTTTTTTAATTTTGCAGTCACTTGATGTGAGTAACAAATCATGGATTTTACATATAGGAAGGATTCTGAGTGTTATAAGGTAACAAAGCCAGACTTTTTCATAATTCTCTTATTTAGCATAAAACTAAATCTCACAGGACCATTTTCTAGATTTTTTCCTTTAAACAATCAGAGTTACATCAAATGTGTAGTGTTTATTGCTTTAACTGGAATAAAAGTAAAGCGAATAAAAGAAATGAAGCTGAAATAAAGGCATTCTTAAAACACAAACCAGCATTAGAAAAAAATGCTGAAAGTATTGTATTTCCTCAACCTCGAGAGAAACTACAGCATAAAAACCCACATGCTAAAGACAAAATGAAGAGCAACAGAGAAGGTGCTCTGGGCAAATAGCAAATATAAAGGACCACTTTTTCATATCATATACTTTATTTTAGTAAATTTATTTAATAGACCTATGGCTGTTAGGATGAAAATATAAAGGTAATTGTGGGTTTTATACAAATGTCATAGAAACCTATAAAATAACCAAAACAAAAACACCAGTACATACATGTAAATGGAATAATAAAGGTGTGAGTTTCTTGACTTTTTCTGAAATATAAAATATTATGTGAATTTTGACTATGATAACTGAAAGATATGTACAGTAATCTCAAGATCAATCACTAAAATGCCAAAAGAGATATAATTAGAATGTCAATATTGAACACAAAATGAAATCCTTAAAAATAGGCCATCTGCCCTGGCTGGTGTGGCTCAGTGGATTGGGTTCCGGCCTGAGAACCAGAGTTACAGGTTCCGTTCCCAGTCAGGGCACATGCCTGGGTTGTGGGCCAGGTCTCCAGTTAGGGGCAAGTGAGAGGCAACCACACGTTGATGTTTCTTTCCCTCTCTTTCTCCCTTCCTTCTCCTCTGTCTGAAATTAATAAATAATATCTTTTTTTAAAAGAGGAATTGCTTAAGTGTTTTATTGCATGTCAAAATCTGTTAGATTAAAATAAAATTAAAAATGTAACATTCCAGAAGATTATAAATGTCAAAAAGTCAAAGTAAAAGCCGGCCCTTTGGTTTTGAATAGCTACTCTCCGTAATACTTGCAGCAAGTTAGCTATTTCACACAATGGTGAGAATCCCTGGAAATGCCAGTATATAATGTTTCAGTGAAAGCATGGGAAAATATAAGCTTCAAATCAAATGTAAAGGATTTAAATTCTGAATGGGTATTACCATTATTGTTGCTTGATTTTTACCAAGCATCATGATCAGAATTTCCATGTGACTCTTACTGAGGGCAGATCTTAGAAATGTATCATTTTCCTTAGAAGCATACTTTGATTTTCTAAACATTAATAGAGAACAAAGATGCAGATCATTGTAAGGATCATTCATCTATTGCAATTAAAAATCCCACATGGTTGTGGGAAGAAAAGGCCAATAATTAAGTGAGTCTCATGCTGGATGACGTGATGGACAACACGGAAGACAGGTTAGAACAGGTTAAATTCTAAAGTGATGTTTCAAAGTACCTGGGCATTTTAACTAATATCATTATAAAAGTTAACATGAGGAGCTAGTCTATATTCAGATACTTTCTAATACTTAAAAATCACATGATGTTTGAATGCTATATTAGACTATAGTAATGAAGACTATATGAAGCCATCTAACATGTTTTTTCATTGTTTCTAATCTTTGGTGTATTGAAAAGCACTCCAGCTTCTCTAGAAAACCTAATTAACTTAATTTGTATGACTAAAAACAGCAGAGCTTTTGTTTTTTAAAATCTAATTTGTACACAACTGAAAACTGCTCTTCTTTCTTTATTATTGAAATTATTGGGGTGACACTGGTTTGCAAAACCATACAGATTTCAAGTGTACAACTTAATAAAACATCATCTGCATCCTGCATCATGTGCCCATCACCTGAACCAAGTCTCTTTCTGTCTCCATTTATCCCCCCTTGCCCACCTCCACCTCCACCCACCCCCTTTCCTTCTGGCTGTCACCATACTGTTGTCTGTGTATATGTGTTATGTATATGTATTTTGGCTAATCCCTTCACCTTCTTTCATTCATTCCTCCCAACCTCCGTCTGTTCCATGTATCCATGCTTCTCTTTATATTTTCTTTGTCAGTGTATTTTGTTCACTAGATTCCCCATATAAGTGAGATCTTATGGTACTTATCTTTCTCTAACTGGCTTATCTCACTTAGTATAATAGTCTCTAGGTCCATCCATGCAGTCGCAAAAGTAAACATCTCCTAGTTTTTATGGCCAAGTAGTATTCCATTATGTAAATGTGTCACTGCTACTGATGGGCACTTGGGCTGTTTCCAGGTTTTGGCTATTGTAAATAATGTTGCAATGAACATAGGTATAAAGTTTCCTTAAAAAATTGAAAACAGAACTGCCTTTTGACTCAGTGATCCTACTTCTAGGAATACATCCTAAGAAACCTGAGATATTCTTCTTTTTTATATCCTTATAAACTTACAACACGCTTTCAAAAAAATATTCAGTCATGGCTTGTTTCAAATTCATGTTTCTTCATTTTTTTTCTGCAGCACACCCCAAATGCTCAGGGATTCAATACCTCTAGGTTTGCATTTGAAAACCTCAACAGCCCAAGTCTCAACTTCTGTAACCTCTATTTCTTCACATCCCTCATTTATTCTGCTCTCCTTGGTCTCTTTTTCAGATACTGCTGCTTTATGTCTTTAAAATACAACTAGAGTTTTCAACTCAAATCATCCCCCCAGAGCTTCCTTCAACAAAGATATATAGAGTCACCTGGGATTAGTATGGAAAATGTTTTCATAAACAGGACAGGCTCCAGACCTTTTACTAGGGCTGCATCTGAAGAGGCCATGTAAACCCTTACTGGAGAGAGTTCTTTGAAAAAACAGGGAAAATTGAGCCCTCAAGTCAAGGAAATAGAAACTATCCAAAAAAGGTAACACACAAATTAGATTGGAACAAAATACATAAATTAGGTTTGAACATAAAAAGATAGTAGAAAATACTACTTTAAAAATTTCTATGCCATGCTGAAATAAAAATTGAAAATACAACACTCAGTATAACATTTACTTGACCCAGATGAGGAAAAATACATATATAAATATATAAATATATATGCCCTTATATATAGGTAAAGAGTTTAATGATGTATAAAATGTTTTCACATGAGTTATATTCTTTTTTTATGTGCTCCAACCATGAACCACCTGGCCACCAACATAGGCATCAAGCAGGGATGGACTAAGGACTGTACATCTGCTTTGCCTGAAACTAATAGAAGAGCAACACCACCAATCATGTTTCTTTGCCCATTGCCAGGGGGTATGAGTTATATTCTTAATATAAAATAAGTTAGTGGCCTTAGCCACAAAGAACACCAAAATAAAACCATTTCATGATTATGAGACTTTCATTTAATCTAATCCAAGGATGAGCCTATGCTTTGCTAGATTAAAAAAATCCTTAAATTAATCCTAAAATTGAAAGCTGACAATCAAATTGTATTCTAGTGATGGAGTGCTTTGTTTGTACATAAACTTTATTTTTTATTAAATTTCAATATGTATTGCATATTGCTTTTACTTCCAGGCCTCATTCAAAACATGATCCATTTGTTTAAAATACCTTCTGTAACACTTAAAATAAATCTCTCTCCATCCTAATATAACAACAGCCATCCATTTGCTAAAATAAATATTTTCCTAAACAAAATCAATTCTTCAACCACTATAAAAGACACCAATCTGTTAGGGCAATGCATCATCATAATGATAAACAAATTACTGTCCTTGGTAAATTCAATGAACATTTAAAAAGAGGACTGAAGCCAAATAGAAATTACTAATAGAGATAAAGCACTAAGTTAGCAATGTCATTTGAAATTGAATATGTGCCTTTAATAGGCATATCCACCTTCTATGTTTTTACGAAAGACACATTAGGCACCATTTAATACTCCAAGGGAAAACCTTTAAGGAGTTTTATAAAATATGATTTGTCATAGCTAGTTTTATTGTGAATATTTATCATGAAGTGTTAACATCATGCTTTAAAATAAACATGACAATAAAATAGAGTATATTGCTCCATCAACACACATTTATTCAGCAACTATAATGTGTAAGGCCTTGTCAAAGTCTACTCTAGATCTCAAGTCTGAATGAAGTTTCTTCTGTTTACCTCCAAACAAGTTCTTCATAATGTTTTAGAATATCAAAAACTCTTAAGTTGATAATCAAGAGACTTTCTCCTTTTTAAAATGTATTATGAAGTATATCATAACACATAAAAGGACATATTTTATAAGTTTTCACCTCAATAAATCTTCACCAAGTTACAACCAAAGGAACAACCCAGATTAAGAACCAGAGCATTACATACATCCCAGAAGCTCCTTATTCCCCCACCTGTCATTCCACCTCCCCAAGTAACTATTATCCTTCCTCTACCAGAATAGGTAAGCTTTTCCCTCACTTTGTACTTTATGTAATAGAATCAGACATGGGCTCTTTTGTTAATTGGATTTTTCCAGTATTGTTTGTGGGGTTCATCCTCATGGCTGCATGTCATTATAGATCATTCATTTTTATTGCTGTTCAAAATTCCTTTATGAAAAATTTCTATGCATTCCTCTTTTTGGGAAATTTGAGTGGTTACAGTTTGAGGCTATTGTAAGTAGTGATACTAAAAATAGTTGTGCATATCCTTTGGTGAATGTATATTGAGTAAGTATACAACTAACAATGGAACTACTAGGTCATATATTCTTATTAATTTGTAAATATAGTTTCAAAACTGAAAAATGGGGGAAAACGAAGTAGTAAAAAAAGCACTTAAAAGCCCACTTTTCAAAAAATAAACAAAGTAAGAACTTAGAGGGACATAATGCTGACTTATTTCTTCACATTTACCAATCTGCTATGTATTTATCTAAATTTTTTCTGTACTATGTGGAATTAATAAAGGCAGAACAACCACTAAAAGTGACCATCAGGAGTGAAATTGTACCTTGTGTAGAGTGAGAATATTAATTTGCATTTCAAAACTACCTCATCAACAATGTACAGGCAATATTTCTGACCACACCACACTAACTGAACTGAGAAGCATACAATGCAAGATGGGAGGTCACTGTTATCTTTACCAGTAGATAGGCAACAGCACAAGAAATTAGTTTACTGACATTTTAAGGTATGTTCAATGATCCCATAATTTCAATCCCACTCAATTGTGATCATTGACAGCTATAGCAAAGTTTTACAATTCTACAGGTCTTTATCATACAAGTTTCTGAATGAATGAACCCTGATTCAAATTCTAGAACATGCATATCACCAAAAAAACCTTAAATTCATCATCTTTAATTTTCTCAGTTTGCATCTATTTTCAAAGTTTTTTAAAAACATCTAAATCAAAATATTTGGCACTACCTCTTCATATAAAGAAATAGATCCATTTTAACAATGAAATCCTTAAAAAACAAACCCACTTTATTTTCTGATAAGCAATTAAATATTTTTAAATATTCCTACCACTTTAAATATAGAATGGCCCCATCATGCTCCCGCTATTTAAATCTTGACTAAATAATAGCTCTTCTTGGAACCTCACTTAGTTCTCTTATTTCCCCCTACTCCTCATTTTTTCTACTCTGAAATTTCCTGAATCTTTTGAAATGGTAAAAAAAAATAGAAGATATCTTACTTTTTAATTTTAGACCAAAATGTAGACATTTTGAAGCATCATGTTTTAGAGAAATTATTATATTGTACAAATGGTCAATTCCTCCAAAGTACCCTTAAAATGTCTCATTGTCTAAAATCTCCTGTGTCTCTTTCTCCTGAAGTTTCCTGCACATGGAAATCTTACTTTAAAAAAGTATATTTTCCTTTACATTCAAGTTTATTGGGTGCTTACATATGCTACATCCTAACCCAAGTGCTTTCTATGTATAGTTTAATTTAATCCTCACCCCCCAAAAGGAAGGAAAGTTATCAAATAAAAAAATATTATTATGGTTGATTTTCTTGTTTAATAAATAAATGAAAAAAAAAGGTATAGCAAGGTTAAATAACTTTCCTAAGACCATGCGCTATCAAGTGCAGAGGCCAGGATCTGATTCCACACAGAGTAGAAACATTTACCTGCATAACCACCATGCCCTGCTGTCTCCTAGATTTGTGTAAATGAGGTTTATCTGGAAAAAGTCCAACCATTGTTAATACAATGAGAACAGTTTGCACAACATCGATGTAACCGGGCAGCCAAGGAGAGTGGACCAGCATGCACATGTGTGAACAATGATGACTTCCCTGTACTGGTCAGTGGGGGCAGTGGATGCCATTGAGTGAGCATGTTTACTGTATGGCTGTCTCATTCAAAATGACAGAACAAGTAGAGCAAAGAATCTGCATCAAATTTTGCACCAAGTTTAGACCTTCCCCCACGAAAACTATTCAAATAACTCAGAAGGCCAAAGGTATGGGCAACTGGTGACTGGCAGTGTCATCACCATAATGCACCCACACATGCATCATGTCTTCTGTAGAGCTTTTTGGCTGAACATCAAATCACTCAGGTGACTCAGTCCCCCTACAGCCCAGATTTGATGCCCCTATAACTTCTGGCTTTTCCCAAAACTAAAATCACCTTGAAAGGGAAGAGATTTCAGAGGTGTAACTGATATATAATATTATATTAGTTTCAGGGGTACAACATAATAATTTGATATTTATATATATTGTGACATGATCACCACAATAGGTCTAGTTATCTGTCACCACACAGTTACAATTTTTTTCATGTGATAAGAACTTTCAAGATCTACCCTCTTAGCAACTTTCAAATGCACAATATAGCATTAACCACAGTCAACATGCTATACATTACATCCCCTTGACTTATGATTTTATTTTATAACTGTAAGTTTGTTATAATGTTTAAAATCATACAAGCATAAGTTCCAATTCAGAGGTAGGAAATTCATTTTCTTTTATTTGTATTTTTTCATCAACAATGTCCTAATAGAGAGCCAATGTGTTCAGAAGAGAATCTAAAAGGTAGATGGCTCAGGAACTGAGGAATTTCCTTTTGCTCATAAATGTAGCAATAGATAAGTTCATATGGGTTCAGGTATAGGCCATGTAAAATGAGCTATTTCTATGCCCTTTCTACTGCAAAGAAGGCATTACTGGCACACCATCTCTAGGCACACACCTTTATAAGACACATATTACATATACCTCCAAATACATGCACTTATCTACTACTGCACATTCCAGCAAAACTCCCAGCAACCTGGGAGGCTTCCCTCTTAGTTTTTCTTGAAATGGTAAGGAAAGGCATGACCCAGTCCATCTCTACTCTCTGTACACAATACCCTTAATAACCATAGCACTTGCTCTAGAGGCAATGCCCAAATGAAGTCAGAAGCAATGAGAGAATTGGATTAACTTGTTCAGGAGGGCATTGAACATACCTCTGAAATCGTGAGAAACAACATGAAAGCTAGTAAAACATTGAGAAAGAAATCAAATGAAAGCTTTTAAAATTGGAATGGCTAAAGATTTTACTCATGATCAAGTTGGTGGTCTATTTCTAAGATGTCTATTTAACTGTAATAGTTTAATCTCTCAAAAACAGCATACAAAAGATGGTAAAATAGAATATAATCCCCAGTTATGTGTGTAATTGTGTGTTTATGTATGTGTACTTTAGAAAGTGAACATGAGACAAAATTTACTTTAAGATTATAATATTCATTACATAAATTCTAGACTAAAAGTTATTTTCCATATATATTGAAATTATTCAATGGAAGTTCTTATAAAAAGGAATCTTGCTGTTTATATTAAAATGCTTGTTATACTTCTCTATGAGTGTTCCAGGGGCATTTTTAAATGTTTCCAGGTAAAATATCTATAACAGGGGGCAAACTATCACCATTGTCCAAATATGTGTTTCACAACTGTGAAAAAGTATAATGAGAGAGTAGGAAAATAAATAGAATAAGATTGCATGAAACTCTGATATGTTGCCACCATACCTGAAATATGCATTCAAAGGCTCCATAATTATCATGATTGAAAAGGTAATATACATAGAAAGCTTTAATATTTTTTTTTGGGGGGGGGCTTCTTCTTCTTCTTCTTCATCTTTGTCTTCGTCTTCATCTTCGTCTTCGTCTTCTTCTTCTTCTTTTTCTGGTTAGTCCTACCCCAGTCCCTTTGGATGGTAAAGGTTGGTAATAACAGCACAGCATAGCTGTCTCCAAATTAATCACCCTCAGAAATCATTTCAACCTTCCAGAAATCCAAATGTTTCATACTCAAAGTAAGTGATTCATTAAACATATTCTACACAAAGACCATGTATGAATGACCCATGGACATGGACAATAGTGTGGGAACTGACTGTGGGGGTGGGCTGGGCATAGGAGGACAAAGTGGGAAAAATTGGGACAACTCTAATAGAATTACAATAAAAATGATTTTAAAAAACAATCATATTCTTGGCTATTCACTTTGAAAACTTTTATACGGATTACCACAACCATTGGAATGTGCCCTCTACACAATGGGATACTTTGAATCTTGGTGTCTCAGTTGAAACTTCTGATCTAATACTATTTCACATATATTTATACACATTATAATAAACTAACACTACACAAACAATTATTTTCATGTCAATTGCTAAGAAATACCTATCTGCCCACACAGTTACCATTTGGAAAGTTCTTCCTTTTTTCTTAAAGATCTGAACTTCCATCTGCTATCATTTTCCATCTGCCTGAAGAACTTCCTTTCGCATTTTTTTGCAGCACAGGTCTGCTGGAAAAATTATCTTGGTTTTCTTTTATCTCAAACTGTGCTAATTTTGCCTCCATCACTGACAGATATTTATTGCTGCATACAGAAGTCTGGGTTTTCTTTTGTTTTTTACTTTTAGCACTTAAAATATATCATCCCTTTGTTTTTTACCTTCATCGTTACTGATAAGGAGTCTGCAGCTGTTCATTTGAGTTGTTTTCCTGTATACAATATGTCATTTCTCTCAGCCTTCTTTCAATATTTTTCTTCACCTTTGGTTTTCAGGGGTTTAGCTATGATATAACTACATGTGACTTTTCTTGGACTTGTTTTCCCTGGCACTTTCTGAGATGCTGTAAATTTCTTTTTCACCAAGTTTGAGAAAACGTCAGCCATTACTTCTTAAAATATCTTGTTCTGATCCACTTTTTCTCTTCTCTACTTTTAAAATTGCAATCACATGATGTTTGACATTTTGATATTGTTCTTCAGGCCCTTGAGACTATTAATTTTTTAAACCTTTTCTCTTTGTTCTTCAAGTTCTATTGAATATAATTTCTACTAATCTATCTTTGAGTTCATAGATTATGTTTTCTATCCTTTCTTTCTGTGCTAATCCCACTCAGTGAATATTTTTTGTAGGTATTGTATTTTTCCATTCTACAATTATTATTTTTATAGTTTCTATTTCCCTGCTAAGATTTCTTATTTTCCATTTATTATGGGCATATTTTTCTTTACAACCTTGAGCATAGTTATAGTAGTTGCTTTGAAATCCTTATCTGATACTTCCAACATCTGAGTTTTCTTAGAGTACAGGCTCTGATAATTGTCTTTTACACAGAAAGTTTTTAAAAACCTATCTCATACACTCCATTATAAATAACTTAGCTAAGATGAAATTATTCATTTTTTTCAATAAAAAATTTAGGGGAAAAATTTTAAATCAATGTCATCTTTCTTACTCTTTGTTGGTATACATATGCATTGTGCTAAATTTCAAATTTGAAAGAGTGCATTTCCCACTTAGAAGGAACACTGTTAAAGTGGTACTAACTACTTCCTTTTTAATGATCTGTTCATAGAATTAATATCAGAAAAGCTCAATAAGATTAATAATTACAAAAAGCAGAATGGTACAGTGCCCACTCAACAGGCACACGCACATACATGCCCCAGTACATTCCACCAAACTTCCTAGCAACAGTAGTGGTAGGTCTCCCAGCACTGTGGTGATTGGCTTGGGACATTGAGATTAACACGCCTCCTTTTCCACCACACGATAGGAGAGTTCCACATACACAACATTCTATTCTATGCCTCAGTCCTTAGAGTAGACATTCCCTAGGCTTTCTTTCTGGCCTAGGTGGATTTCTCCCAACAAATCTGAAAAAGTGCTTCTTTAATTTACCAAGTAAATATTTCCAGCATCTTGCCCTCAAGTCTCTCATGTCTCCCTAGCATTCCCCAGTTCAGAGGTGGCTTCAACAGCAGCTATGGTCTGCCATCAGATCATTCCTAGAGGGCTAAATACTGTTCATAAAAATAATAATAGCTAATGTTCATTAGTGATTTCTATCTGCCAAACACTTTGCTAAGTGTTTCACATATTTTATTGACCAGACTGTAAGAAGAAACAGAAGATTAAAAGGAGTGAATACAGTAACTTCTCATTGTGGGTATTTTCTTAGAAACTGTGACTTCAAGCAAAACAATATATATTATAAAACCAACTTTACTATAGGCTAATTGATATACATAAGAGTAATAACTATGTATGGGGTGAGGTGAGTACTTAGAATATTGGGTGGACCACTGTGTAAAGAATATGATTGTCACCACTAAGCTGTACACCTGAAACTAATACAAAATACTATTTAATACAAATTGAAATTTGAAAGAAAAATGAGTGAAATAAAAAAGTTAAGTTCTTAAAGTACATTTCTGGTCACAAAAAAATATCAAATTTCTAAATAAAGACCCAAAACACATAATATGTACAATGGAATACTACTCAGCCATAAGAAAAGACGAAATACTGCCATTTGCAACAACATGGACAGACTTGAAAATGTCATGCTAAGTGAAATAAGTCAATCAGAAAAAGTTAAGAGGCATATTATTTCACTCATATGTGAAATATAAAATTGAAAGCAACAAATTTAAGTAAACAAAAAAATAAAAACACAGACAACAGTGTGCTGCTTACTGGAAGGAAGGGGCAAGGGTAAAGGGGGTCAAATACATGGTGACAGAAGATGATTTGACTCTGGGTGGTGGGCTCACAATACAATATACAGATGATGTATCATAGAATCATACACTTGAAACTTACATAATTTTATTAACTAATGTCAGTCCAGTGAATTTAACTTTTTTAAAAAATTGAAAAAATTGTGAGCTATATGTACATTTAAGAAATATGAATAAAAACAAGATAATTCTCTTCCAAGTCACTTATTCCAGTTCAAGGTTGTGGATGGCTGGAGCCTCTTGCAGAAGCTCAGGTGCAAGGTGGGCACCCACCCTGGACAGGACACCTTTCCAACACAGGGCCATTCATACCCACACTCACTCAGACTGGGACAAGGCAGGCATGCCAGTTCACCTCACATGCGCATCTTTGGGATATGGGGGGAAACAGGAGTACCTGGAGAAATCACATGCAGTCATGAGGAGAACATGCAAACTCTAGCCAGGAATCAACTTGTTTTACTCATTAACATTTTAATGAAATAACATGGAGTTAAACAACATTATTCAAAGACCTGCTGTACTTTATTCAGAATCACACAGATAATAAAGATGGAGCTAGAATTCAAACTCCCTGTGTGTCCTACTCACTCAATCACTCTTACACTGTCTGTTGTCCAAATGCAACTACAAATACACTGGTTGTAAGTCAATTTCTGATGACTAAGGCTAAACAGAATATACTGAGGATAACTCAGAAAACTCTAGAATTACAGAATACCTTAGGGCATAATCGGTCACTAGAGACTTCAAGTAAGGGTCTTAAACAAAGCTTCCATAAGGTGGAATGAGTAAGAAGTTAAAAATTCAGGTAAGGACCTATATCTGGCCAGCATGAGTGATACTTACTAAGCTTTAACAAACAATATGTCTAGCATGTGACTCAGTTATGTGATGATGACAATTAGTTCCAGTCTCAATTGTACCTTTAATATGTGTCTGTGTGAAGTTAGACCACAAAATATTCTTAGGCCAGTCTAGACTTTCAGGTCACCGATATTCCTCTTATGTGTAAATATTTAGAGTATCTATTATTGATACAAATTCAAGATTCGCATCACTCACTTGTCTAACTTAAATCCCTATGAAATCAAACTTTGATCTTTGTGAAATCTTTGTACTATCCTGGCTAATTTCAAAAATACAAAAGATGCCCTGGTTAATGTGGCTCAGGGGATTGAGCACCAGCCTGCAAACCAAAGGGTCGCCAGTTCAATTTCCAGTCAGGGCACATGCCTGTGTTACAGGCCAGGTCCCCAGGAAGGGGTGCGTAAGAGGCAACCACACATTGATGTTTCTCTCCCTCTCTTTCTCCTTACCTTCCCCTCTGTATAAAATAAATAAATAAAAATTTCAAAAATGCAAAAGATTCAGTTTTTGCATATTATAAGAATCCCTTCTTATTTCACTTAGAAAAATATATCCCTCATAAAAGCACTACTAAAAAAGAATTTGATATACCTTGGGAGCTATCTGGAAGGTGATGGGATATGGAAGAAATAGCTCAATAAATTGTTCCCCATCTCTGCAACTTCACCTCAATAACTGAAGCTGTTCTTAGTCATTAAACTCATCATAATCACAGATACCGATGTAGCAATCAGTTGTGCCTTATGAAAGTAGATTCAATTATGCACCTATAGAACATTTTTAGTCATAGCACAAAAATGTCACTTAATACAGGCACATGTTGGATTCTGTACAGTAGAAGTAGATGGTATGTTATGAAATTTCCTTATAGTTAAGCAATTCAAAAATCTCTAAACACTTTCCTACTCCACACGTTTCACAAAATATAAATGTATCATAAATGTCAGCAAGAAAAGTCAATTTTATTTTTCTGCAGGTTCACCATCATATGTGTTAAAAGTCCATTGCCAAGACTAGAGGTTTGTTGCTGTTTAACTCACTTCCCAGGTGTTCTAATAAGGAACTTAACTCATGGTTTCATTATTGCTAAAACTTAATCACTTAATCTTCTACCAGGTTCTGAGTAGATGCAAAGTAAATAATGCTTTACTGAACAACAAGGGGAAAGCTAATGAAAAGATTTTGGAAGGGACAGACAAAAAGGACCCCACAGAGAAAAAAAAAGAGTTGCATTTCTTACATTTGGTCCTGATATATCATGAAAACTAATGATACAATTCCCCTGAGCTGCATGCAAATGAGAGCATTAATCTCTAGCAAAACGGTTTATGTTATAGGAACCCACAAACAGATTTGCTCCACCTGCAGTAAATCAAACATGGTGGGTACTTTCCATTTGACTGATGAGTGCGCATGTCACTGGCAGGGGGGCAGTGACATATGGAAGAACAATCAGTATTTTTTCTGACAATTCAGCAGCCCTGTTCCATGACACTAAAGGAAGATAGAAGACTTCAGGAGAAAATGCAAGCCTGTCTTTATTAGCTGTCATGCCACTGCCGAGGCAGCAGCTATGAGGTGATTTGGTGTTCTGTGGTGGAGTTTGCACATTTAGTCTTAATAAATGAAAGGCCTGAAAGCAGAGAATCAATAGTTCTCTCAGACCAGTGTTTGCATTTTCCTTCCAATTATGGCATTCTTGCAATAACTTAGATTTCCCTTAAGGACAGTGACTTGGAGGCATCTTTTGATTCTGTGACCCAGTGCCAAACCAAATGCTAGGAAAGCTTTTGTTTTGCCTGCATAATTTCCCATTTCTACTGGGAAGAAAATCAGGGACAAATGTATTAGAATGTATTGTTATAATCCATGCTCAAGAGATTTTTAGGTATTTGATTCTAAAACACCTTGGCACACATTAAGTCTGGTTATTGATGGCTGCTATGATTCCCTGTAATAGGTAAAATGCAGTAGGTCTAAAATGGAAACATGAGTTGTTATCGACTTGATTTACACAGCTTCTAATTCTTTTTGAACACCTACTACCATGTACCAGAGGACTCCCTGAATGTCAAGCATTGAGTAGACTAGTTTGTGGTTCAAAGTGGATCTCAGCCAACTCTGGATCAGGGTCCCAACACAGTGGGGTATAAAACTTCACATGGTCCAACCACATTTTGTGAGCCTGGACTGGAAAGACATAGTTCCAGGTCTGCCACAGAAGACAACTCCAACCAGAGAGCTGGTCATTTTCCAGGCTGCTGAGAAATCACTCGTACCAGTGTATGTGGCAAGTTAGCAATAAGAGACAGGCAAGTTATCCACTTTGAGATACAAAACAAAGTAGTTTGGCAGATATGGATGCCATATCATGGTAAAAGTGATGTAAGGCTCTTTGGTCATGTTTCTTAATAACTGCATTTGCTTGCTGCAAACCTTTATTCCAGGTTCCTGAATGCACTGGAAAGAAATGAACACATCTGTCTTGGCCTCATATTGATTCAAAATCTGATACTTAAAATGCAGGAAAACAGTGGAGTACTATCCAATATTTTTAGAAAAGGTCAAGAAATTGAAATTAAAATTTTCTTCAACCACTAATTGTCCTTATGACCTTGAGTAAAATATTTTTCCACCTGTGTTTATTTATGTCTTGGTTGTGCAAAATTAAACTGACAGTGGCTCTAACTCTTAAATTCTTCCTAATTCTACTAGTTACTGAGCAGATACATTTACAACCACATCTTTCCATTTCGCTGTTGTGTTATAATGACAATTCATAATTAATGAAGCACTCAGGCTTATAAATTATTATGCACTCTCAATTTTACAAAAGCTTTCCAAGACTGAAATTTGACATGAATTGCAAGTGTCTCTCTGTGATATATCTTATATACAAATACTTAAATAACAAGATTTAAAAAATAAACTTACTATATAAAAGTTATAAAACTTGACAGAACAGATAACCCTAAAGAGAGAACTCAAGTTAACATATTTCATTCATCCATTCATCCATTCATTCAACAGTCATTTATTGAATTAATAGCATGAGCTAGATGCTATACCAACTGACTAAAGATACAACAGTGAATAAAAAAGACACGGGCCTTATCTTCATGGCCCCCAATTTTGGGGGAGTGATTAAAATCAGGTAGAGAATATAGGGAACCTATCTGCGTGGAATGGCAAATGTAGTTCAGCCCTGTTGGAAAGCCCATAGGCACCTGTCTGCCTGCAGGACACCAAACCTGTGGATTGGCTTACCCATGAGAAACCAGGCCTGCATTATACCTAGGCTGCTTTGATACTTGCTCTTGCTAAAACTCCCTCACCCTGAGTTGAAGCAGCAAATGCTTATTGCATATCTTTAAAGTAACTTCCTGAAGTCTGTGCTAATTCTCCCAAGGACACAGTGTAACCAGACCAATTACTGTTATCATTCCTTTGCATTTGCAACATTTTTTCCATGTTAATCTGTAGGAAGTAATCAGTAACATCCTTTCCTTTTTTATCTGTAAAAATAATCACCTAAAGCAAACCTGAGCATAACAAATGAGAACCTTCTTTGATGTATGCTATTAGAAAGCCAATAAAAGCTTGTCAAGGCAAGGGTTGGGGTGCTATCTCCTTGAGAGAGTGGCTATGCTGTCCCTTTTCCTCCACAGGACTTTAGTGGGCCATGTGAATTTGTCTCATCTCATCCACAATGTCACAGACACTGCTGGCCAGAGTCCACATCAAGAGAATAGTAATATAGTCATTTATAAACATCTTCTGTAGAATAGTCTTTCTTTATGGAACCTTCAGTCTAGCTGGAAGAAGATGTTAAACAAATAATTACATGAATACTTTCACTCATGGCGAGTGTTACAAAGAAGTGCAAGTACCAGGGAGAAAATAATACAGGGAAAATAAACCCACTCTGGGGATCAAAGAATGGTTTTCTTTATTTGCTTTGTTTTGGTTTTACTTGATTTATTTTATTTTATTTTTTATTTTAAAATTACAGTTGACATTCCACATTATATTACTTATATTAGATTCAGGTGTACACCACAGTGGTTAGGCATTTATATAACTTACAAGGTGATCCCCCTTCATAAGCCCAGTAAACCCAGCTCGCACCATCTATAGTCATTACAATATTTTTGACTATACTCCCTACCCTGTACTTTACATCCCATAGCATGCTTTTCTGAAGAAGTGACTTTATCCTATGAGATGAAAGAGGAAAATTTGTTTCTTAAAAGTGAGAACAAAGAGTGAGGAGAAGTGAGATTGTTTCCCATGGGGAATGGGAAAAAGCCTGAGGCAAAATGGATTGTGGAACATTGGAAGAACTGAAGAACTCAAAGTAAGTTTGCTGGAAAATAAATGAGGGGTAGAATAGCATACAGAGCTCTCTTACAGCTATTCAAAATCATATTTTCTTGGAAAAACGTTTTTTTTTTTAGTATTATCTGGCCAGTATGATACTGAGAGGGAACTCACACAGACGGCGAGAACATTATTTCAATGTTCTAGGGCAGTTCTGACCATTACATTTAAAGACTTCACATGCTAAAGAGCAAAGGAAACAAATTTAAGTTCCTGGCCCAGATTCTGACTCGCACATTTTGTTTTTCCTCATGCAGAGGCTTCATCAGGCCAACTGAAAACAATAAGAAATTCTACTTGTTTCTTATGAGTCATCTTGAATAATAATAAATTATTCACCAACATAAGGGAAATAAACTATACTCTCAGACACTGTATCATGAGTAGATATATACCTTTTATGCAAACAGACTATTTGTAGGATTTACCCTAAAATTTACTGAGATATTCCAAGGTTTAAGTTTTTTGATGGGATACTAGCAAATCTGGATTCACTGATTAATTAGCCTGTGCTCCATCATAGTAACAGCTGCTGCTAGATCATTCTATTTTCTAGCAAGTCCTGAAACCCTAACTGCTATGACATGAATTTACAACCATTCCTTACATGAAGTTCATGCAGCCATAAATTGATGAGGAAAACAGTACAGCTTAAGTGTACATACTTCTCTCTGAGGGTTTTAAGCTTCCCATTTCAATTCCATTAAATCTGGCTATATTTCCACTTCTTTGTACTCATAGATCTTTTTCTGATTCATCTCTCTATCAAACATTGATACATGTATGAAGTAAATAAATTTGTTAGTTTATTTTTGTGTAATATAACCTCACACTGTATAAACTATGAGTTCCAATTCCAATTCTGCCTGGAACACCATTTTCATTCTTTATATATTTTTTTCCACAGTCTGCGGCAGAAAGTTCAGACTGCAAACAAGTAATCGTTAAACTCAATCTAATACATATTTTGCATTCAGCCAGTAAACTTTGGGGATGCTTTTTTTCTGCTTTTTATTCTCCTTATCTCAGAGACATTAGTTAAAAAATAAAACCTAATTTATGTCCCTTGTATAACAACATATTAAAATTGAAGTTTAAAGCAAGAAATCAATGCACAATAAATGTCAGATTCCAAAGTGAGGTATCACTGGACCACATGCAGAAATTACAAGTGAAAGAGAAGTACCTTTCAACTCTTGGAATCTTATGAGAAACTCAAGAAACTACTAATGCCTGAGTTCTATACCTGGGAATTCTTACTACATTCAACTGGGGTGTGGCCTGGGAATTGAGATATTTTTTTAAAGCTGCCCAAGAGATTCTAATGTTCAGAACCACGATTTTAGTTAATTGTAATGATTTGGAGAACATTAAGGGGTTGCACTTTCCAGATAATAAATACTGTAGTTATCCAATAAATATTTGTTGAATTAAATCAATGACATGATGCTTCAAATCATTAAGCTGAGTGAAATGATTACATAAGAATTGTGTTCAAACTATTGAAATGGGGGTTAAATGTCCCTCAGCTTATACTACTTAAGGACTTTCTAGGTATGAAATCGGCTGTCTTTAGGGAGTCTTTTCCCACAGTGATTCCAAAGCCATAGCTAATTCTGTTATTTCTTGAATTATAATCCTGTAGGTTTATAAATGTCTAGATTAGTCATAATTTGATCATGTTTGCAAACTTTTATTAAAATCTAAACATAATATCTTTGAAATAAATGTTGTTTGGAAGTTGCATTTCTAAAATAGATCTTACCCATTAAATTTTGCAGTGTTGAATTGGAGAAGTAAGAGGTATTTCTCTGATAGGGCTCACAAAACAACAGCTACAGGTCAGAATTGGGGAAAGAATTTTGGGATTGTTAGAAACCACTACTACTTGACTCATTCTGGTAAAACAAGTTCAGTCCATTTCCCTTCAAGCCTGCAATTTATTGCGTATACCCCTCTAGCATGTGTCTATGTGTCTGTGTGTCTGTTTGCATGTGTTTTATGGTCACCCTTCTCATTGTGGTGCAACCAGGCTATTTACGTAAAGTCTTTTTGCCTCCTTTCTACTTAACACTGGTCAGTTTGATTTGTTTCTATTAAACAACTTGAAAACTTTACTCTCAGGGACGCTGTATCATAGTAAGATTAAGGACAGATGCAGCTGCACCATATTAACAAAAAGGCTATCATATATCTAAAAAATATATATATAAAAGAAAGCTATACAAACATGAATATATAACATGTATTCATATATGTGTGTATATATTTATATCTGCCATGTAGCAGTTTTACTAGACAAATTTTGGATAGTTGTACTTTTTCATAGCCAATAGGGATATTAGTTCTTTTAATGTCCTTCTGCTTGCAATATTACAGCTATCTCATTGCTAGGCTCTCAATTCTCAGAGAACAGAGTACTTTGGAGTCTTATGTTTTATTTGAAGGAACAGTTGATTTATGCTATCACTAATTGATTCTTGCCTCTCAATGAGGGAACTAAGTACTTTCTCAGCTGGTTGATATTTGACAAGACTGCACACACTGTTTCATGATACTGGTTGAAGAGCAATAAAAGACCTTAGTATGTACTTCAGTTGAGATACACATATGTAGTATTATTCATATTAAGAAACTCCTAAAATCAAATCTCACAAAATTATTATGTTTCTACTGAAGTGATAACTCAGTATTCTAGAAAAACCTAAATATAAGACTGAGAAAGCACTACATTGTAAATTGCTTGGTACAAATATCACCAGAACATTTGTTAAAAATTATTTATTTAAAGTCTCTATTTTCTGCATCCACCTCACTATAGCCCTGCTTGTTGATAAATAAAGGCCAAAAAGATGTTTTCCTCCACTCAGAGTCCTCCTAGGATTCAGGAGGGGTGACATGCTCCTAGAATCTGGGCAGAGCTACTAAGACCATGTGGAAAGGGTTGAAGAATTGAGAGGGAATGAGCCTATTGATTCCATAGCTTTCATCCTGTTTTGCCTGACAGAATGGATCAGGCAAAGTGTAGAAATTTCTGAAGCTAAGCTCAATCACGTCCACAGGGATATCTTAGTTAAGCAAAAGTGCAGTCAACCAATAGAAGAATAGCCCCCTATAAGGAGAAAGCAATTACTCTATAATTAAGCAATTCTAATAGCAAATGGTGATTCTAGCACTTACTAATAATTTAACTCCTCTAAGCCTCAGATTATCATTAGCAAAATAGAGAGGAGCTGCCAAAGAGACTGAGAGGTGTTTGGTCAGGTCAGACTGTTCTTCAACAAACAGTTACAGGACATTTCCTCTATTTCAGGTATGGCACAAGGGCTGTGGTGCTGAAGGTAAAAGGCAGACCCTGTACTCAATAGGCTTTAGAGGTGATAGGGATACAGACTTATAAATCATTCCAATAGAATATGGTAAGCAGTATAATTACAATGTGTAGTGGGAGGAGAGGGGAAGGAAGTCTGGTAAAAGTTAGAAGAATCAAGGAACTCTTCACAGGGATTATAACCTTGGGTTAAGACTTTAAGGATTTAAATATGCAGTTATTAGAAATAGTAATATAAGGATGACATTCTAGACAGAAAGAACAATGGTGTAAATGAAATAAAGGGATAAGAGTACTCTTAGGCAACAGGTTTGTAGCAAGACAAAACTAACAAGCAATTATAGAAAATTAAGTTGACTATGTACGCAAGGGCCAGAAAATGAAGAAAATGGTTTGTCATGCCAAGAAATTTTGTTGTTTTTTCCTTAAAGGTTATTAAAAGCCAATAACGTATTTTGAGCAAAGAACAAATGTTTGTTCTAGAAAGATCATTCTGCAGAGATTTTGATGGATGGACTGAAGAAAGGTAAAATCAAGGGAGAGAGAACAGTGAAGAGAGATGCTACAATGGGTAGCATCTGGCAAGAGTTGTGGCAGTAGGGGTGGAGATAAAATTAATGTATCAGGAATTTACTGATGGAGCAGAGTGAACCAATACATGGTACACTGGGTATGGGAGTTGAGAAGATCTAGATGGACATCTGACTTTGGGACTTGGACAACTGAATGGATGGCAGTCGTTACTCACCAATATAAGAAATTTCAAAAGAAGTATATGGAATAGCACAATGAGAATAACCCTCCAGAATATGAAGTATTCCTGATGTACTCAGTTGGAAACATAAAGCATCTGGGAAAGAGCCTGGCACAAAAAGATGGTCAAGAAATCGTGGTTTACCTTCTTTTTCCAGCAATAATAATTGTCATTAAGCTACTGAATACATGTACTTAAAACATTTACAGAACATTTGGTCTCCTTTCATTTTAATAATGGATTCTTTCCTAGAGATTTTGAATATGTTCTAGATGAGCCTACCTGCCCAATTCATCTGGATCTTTTCATCCTTCCAGTCTTGGTTTGAATATCTCCTAAGTCAGGCCTTCTAGAGCCATGGTAAGAAATAGTTCCCCTCCCAACTTAGTGCATATTATATCTTCCTATTAATGATCTCCACTTAAAAATGTTATCAATTTTCATTTTCTTTAATTTTTTATTTCTTGTTGTTCAGTTATAGCTGTCCTGCCTTTTTCCCCGTTGCTCTCCCCTGCCCCATCCCCCCACTCCCACAGTCAATCCCCCCCATTGTCTGTGCCCATAAATCCTCTATTCATGTTCATTTGCTTGCCCCTTCCCTTTCTTTCTCCCATTATCCTCCTCTCCCCTCCCCTCTGGTCACTGTCAGTTTGTTCTTTATTTCAAATAAATAACTCACATTAGTTTATTTACTTATTAGTTTATGTGTCTTTCCCATTAGATTCTATTTTAAAGTCTACATTGAATAAATGAACCAATGAATAAATGAATCAAATCAGTAGACTCTGTTTAACTTTGAAGTTAACTATCCAATTTGTGGTTATGAACACTCCTTAGCCTACTCATGTTACAGGCCTACCTCAGACATGTTATGAGTTTGGTTCCAGACATGGCAATAAAGTGAGTATCATAATAAAGTGAGTCACATGAATGTTTTGGTTTTCAGTTACATTTATACTATACTGTAGTCTACTAAGTGTATAATGGCATTATGTCTGAAAAACCAATGTACATACCTTAATTAAAAAATACTTTATTGCTTAAAAAATGTTCACCATCACCTGAGCATGTTGGAAAAATGATGCCAATAGACTTGTTCAAGGCAGGGTCACCAAAAACCTTTGATTTGTAAAACATGCAGTACCTACAAAGCCCAACAAAATGAGGTACATCTGTACATACATTTGCAAAACCAAAATTGCTTTCAGTTTTTTGCGTATTTTACTTCTTTACATCTCAGAATAAGGCAGGGAAGGAAGACAAAGTTCATAAAATACAAAACTGTGAAACAGTCTCTTTCACAAATAATAACGAAAGCCTACAGTTTGTGTACCACACCATGACAAATATACTGATGATTTGAACTCTAACAAAAATTATGAGCCAGCAAGGAAATATCTCCACAATACAGGCAGCCAGTTTAATGTGTCTAGAGCTGTGCAAATCAAGAAAATCTTACTTGAGCATCTATTCTTGTCAAACCAGTGTGCCCTTCTTGGAAAGTGATAAAAGAAAAGATGATTAAAAGCACGGTATCATCCTTAAGTGAATTTACAATTTAGTAATGAGGATGAGAAAATTACAAATAACTAAGCTAGATGGCAGAATGTAAAACAAGCTATGAGACAGGTTGAAACACAGCACCTCCAGCGGCCACAAAAGTCCTTTCCCAAGTCAGTAATTTTCTTTCTTAAAATATAGTGGCACCTTTTCTAACTCAAGCATAGACAAGGTAACAAACCAGAGAGTAGGGGAGTAATGCATGTCTTGGGAAAGTGATACTATCCTTGGAAATATACAACACAGAGTGGAATACAATCTCAGGATCAGAAAACACAAAACAGGTTCATGGCTTTTAGCGTGTGTTTGAAATCCATCTTTTCTTCATCAGATTTTGTGACTTTTTAAAGTGACTATGTGAAAGTGATTTTGACACAATGTAACAGAGACTTAAAAACATATTTTTAAATAAATCTGTATTTGATGTAGGTAAGGCTAAATTACTGCATATATCACTACGCTCTGTTTTTCTTCCATGTCTGTTTTGACTCTCAAATATACATAAAAGAGCCATGCTATCTGCAACCTGAGAAATCACATTTGAGATTTTTATATCCCATAGACATTTTACTGCTTACCTTATTATATATAGGAATTGAAAACAAATCAATGGCCAATTTGTTTCCCTTAATGAAGCAATACGAAAGAGAAGTTTTGTCAAAGGAAATAGAATGTGAAGATACTGAATGATGATAAATTAAATAAGATTGCAATAATATAGTTATCTTTACCATTAATTTCACAATTCAACTGTTATATCTTTCCTTCCTTGAACTTTCTTCATGTTGAATTTTAATACATCAGAAAACATTTAAAAAGCTAAGATAGAAACTCTAGAGTAAAATGTAAAAATCTTATTTCTTCTATAACCAAGTTATTCTCAGGTCAAGATATATACTAATACTTATAACTCTCATGAAAATCACTTTTATTTATTTATTTATTTTTAAATTTATTGGGTTGACACTGGTTAATACAACTACACAGGTTTCAAGTGTACAACTTAGCATCATCTGCACACTGCAGCACGTGCTCATCACTCAAATTCAAGTCTCTTTCCATCCCCATTTATCCCCCTTTTGTCCACTTGCACCTCTCCCCACCCTCTTTCCCTCTGGTAATCACCATACTATTGTCTGTGTCTGGTGGGTTTTTTATAAATTATTTTATTGCTGTTCAATTAAAGTTGTCTGCATTTACCCCTCACCACTCCCCCCACCCCAGCCAAACCCACCTCTCTCCCTTGTTTCCACCCCAACCCTTGGTTTTGTGAAACCAAAGGCACAAAACCTTTATAGTAGTTCCTGAAAACACTTCCCCCCATTATTCCCTCCCACCTCCCCACTGGTTACTGTCAGATTGTTCTTAATTTCAATGTCTCTGGTTATATTTTGCTTGCTTTTTTCTTTTGGAGATTAGGTTCCAGTTAAATGTGAGGTCATATGGTATTTATCACTCACTGCTTGGCTTATTTCACTTAGCATAATGCTCTCCAGTTCCATCCCTACTGTTGCAAAAGGTAAGAGCTCCTTCTTTCTCTCTGCTGTATAGTATTCCATTGTGTAAATGTACCATTGTTTTTTGATCCAGTCATTTACTCATGGGCACTTAGGTTGCTTCCAGTACTTGCTACTGTAAATTGTGCTGCTATGAACATTTGGGGTGCATAGGTTCTTTTGGATTGGTGTTTCAGGGTTCTTAGGATATAATCCTAGCAGTGGAATTGCTGAGTCAAAAGGCAGATCCATTTTTAGTTTTCTGAGGAAATTCCACACTGATTTCCACAATGGCTGCACCAGTCTGCATTCCCACCAACAGTGCACTAGGGTTCCCTTTTCTCCACATCCTCTCCATCACCTGTTTGTTGATTTGTTTATGACGGCCATTCTCACCAGTGTGAAGTGGTATCTCATTGTGGATTTAATTTGCATCTCTCTGATAGCTAGTGATGCTGATCATCTTTTCATATGTCTCTGGGCCCACTGTATGTCTTCCTTGGAGAAGTGTCTGTTCAAGTCTTTTGCCCATTTTTTAATTGGGTTCTTTGTCTTCCTGGAGTGGAGGCATGTGAGTTCTTTAAATATTTTGGAGATCAAACCCTTGTCCAAGGTATCATTGGCAGCTATGTTTTCCTATATAGTTGGTTCTCTTTTCATTTTAATGCTGTTTTCTTTAGCTATGCAGAAGCTTTTTAATTTGATGAGGTCCCATTTGTTTATTCTTTCCTTCATGGCCCTTGCTCTAGGGCACATATTAATGAAGATATTGCTGTGTGGAATGTCTGAGATTTTTCCTGCCAATGTTTTCCTCCAGGACTTTTATGGTGTCACCACTTACATTTAAGTCTTTTATCCACCTTGAATTTATTTTTGTGTATAGTGTAAGTTGGTGCTCGAGTTTCATTTTTTTGCATGTAGCTGTCCAACTGTTCCAACATCATTTGTTGAAGAGGCTATTTTTACTCCAGAGTACTGTATTTTTCTTTTTAAGTCCAGTGCCCATAGTAGACTTCTAATAAATCTTTGTCCAAAGAAGGACAAAATAAGAAAGTTAAAGATGGAAAGTAGGGAGGAAGAAATGGAAGAGAGAAAAAAAGAAGGTAAAGAAGGAAAAATCCCTCTGAGAATTTCTCAAAAAAAATGGCATGTCATATACATACATTTAAATACAAACTTGTACTAGGAGGGTAGATTTTTTTTAGTGTTCTTACCATAAACAAATAAAAAGAAAAGAAAAGAAGAATGTTATAGGAAGTGTGGGAGTAAACTTTGACAAGCAATGGCTATGAGTATGGCATTGGTGGTGATGATGGTTTCATGGGTGTACTTATCCTCAGGCTCAGGGGTTGTACAGATTAAATAGGTACAGCTTTTTACAAGTCAATCATACATCAATAAAATGGTTAAGTACATAGATAGATACATACAAACTGATAAAATGAGAGGAAATAAGGGTAAAATACATCTGTTAAATGGCTGTATAAAGTGAGAAACTGATATTATCCCCAGAGAAATCTTACAGTAGAATTTCTGAAGCATACTGCCCTAAGTGTGTCATCCTGATAATAATAAACTGTGGGAATGGCAAGGAAGACCCTGAAACGTGTTTGACTAGGGTCTCCATTCTGATAATAGATGAAGTCCAAAATTTAAAAATTTACCTGGCCGTCCACATGCCTCATGCTATAATAAAAGTTATGAACAACTCTGTAGACTCAGTATCATTGAATATACACAGAGGAGAAATCTTAATTGTGAGACAATTATATTTGTCAAAAAATCAATTTAAATAGAATATTTTAAAAATTAGAAGTGTGGATAGGGAGAAGCAGAAAATACAAAGGAGATAAAACTATAGTGTTTAACAAAGAGAAACGGGAAGCCATAAAGATGGCAGATCAGATTTCTGCACCGACTGTCTCAAAACTTGCATATGCTCTTAGAAATACCATCCTCCATTTAAAAATTCCTCAGTTTCTTTATCATCATTTTATATTCACCAAGCATATACCATATGATAACTTGGAAAAGAAAGATTACAACTTTGACAACTTAAGGAAGTCAATCCAAAATGCAACACAACTTAAAACACAACACAACGAAGTGGGAAATTCTCACTGAGGCACATTATCCTATAGATCCCCTTTTTCTCAATATATTTGGGAAGAACAGTCAATATCCACTCTGTTGATTTTCCTCTCTGCTGAGAATTGGCTTTATAATATGCGTAACTTCTTAATTTAATGAAAATACACCAAAAATTTTAAAATAACATTGGTAGCACAAATCTCATTGAAAGTAAAAATTTTGTTCAAGTGACAGATTCTTTTTTTCCATTTCTATTTAGATAGTTTATAGTATATGTGGAAATCGGTAGTGTTAGCAAGGATGAGGGTGTGGATTGATGAGTGTGCTACAAGACAAATGACAGATTTTTTTTCAACTTTACTCAGCAAGGCAGTAGCCAGGCCATTAGTCCAACCCCCTAGTCCTTTCAAGGCTGTCAGGAAATTTGGGAGAAATAAACCATTATTACCTTCAGCGGAAAACAATGAGAACTATGCAAATATCAATTGCTAGTCACATCAGAGTAACAAGGCAGCACTGAGATCACATGGTTTCAAAGTGTCCAACTTGTTTCAGTGAATTGCACAAGTGACCATTAGAGGCTTAAAGAGAAGCACTCAATGTCCATGACAGACAGAGTATAACACTTGTGGGCAGTGATAGTTAAATTCTGAAATTTGTTCCAACAGTTGTAACCTAAATAAAATACCTTTGAAGCATGCTGTGCCCAAAAGAAAAATTCCATATGTTTTGACAAAGAGTGACTTCTAGTGGCCTTTCC
Source organism: Anoura caudifer (assembly GCA_004027475.1). Lineage (NCBI taxonomy): Eukaryota > Metazoa > Chordata > Mammalia > Chiroptera > Phyllostomidae > Anoura > Anoura caudifer. Next base: position 99,770 of record PVKU01003944.1, read on the forward strand.
TTTTTCTATCAACTGGTCAGGGGCACATTAAGTTTAAAAATCTCACAGATGTTCTCAACAAACCAACTAAGCTGCAAATTCAATTAATTCCTTCTTCATGATGCATTTCAAAAGTACCTTTCAATCTCCTCTTTCACAGCCAGCATCCTACACAAGGTTCATGTTACAATAGTGTGTTTGGCTCCTTTAATTATAACACTTAAACATAGAAAAGTAAACATTTTTATTCCTCACACATAGGTTTATCCCTACGCCACTCTCTGGGACTAATTTTTGTCTCAGTAAAACAGCATCCAACTTGGTTTGACCCCTTGTTTCCTCTGAGTCCTTGGTAATGGGATTCCCTTCACTGTTACCTGACCATATTTGATGAGACTCTACCACTGTTTCTGTAGCTTGTCTTCTAACTTCATTGAGTTTGCTGACAGCCTAGTTTCATACATTCTGGTTCCCTGGAACACACCATCAGAGCTCACCAATGAATGTAAACCTCTGTCAATTACTAGTACCCATCTGCTTTGATCTTGTAATTGCTTTGGAGTCTTCTCTACCATGACATCCCTCAGTTTCAGGTCAGTCCTTGTTTGACCTTAGAAAAAAACATGTCAATCTTATTCCCATATTCAAAACCCTGACTTTGGCCTTAGCCTACAGACGTTCCCAGATCAATTAAATAGCATAGAGCAATTAATGATTGCTAAAAATGAATAATTTTTAAAAGTTGACATGTTTAAAACAAATTGCTACCAGATAACAAGAAAAATAAGAACAGCTTTCACTTCCCTGAAATATATGTCTCTCATGAGTCAACGATTAAAATCAGTGAACCAAATGCTTTAATTTATAAATGTTATAAATGTGCAAGTCTTTAAAGTAAGTGCTTAAAACAATATTGCTAATTGAAAACTGAAAATGTCAACACTTTCCATTGTATTTTATTATTTGAAAGAATTAGTGTTTTATGTCAGACATAAATGAAACCATGAGAAGTTTTTCACTTCAAAGTCGCATAGAATTTAATCATGCCTGCAAGAATACCTGTTGAAAAATTGGCCTCAGATACTATGAATGTGCTCTAATCTGACCCTTTAGGGTTTGGGTTGCTTGCATCTTCTTCTGAGTGGCAGAAATGGAAAGTCTTCTCTAATAATTGTCAAGGTTGATAGAGATGCCGTTCCTGTCAGGCTTGTTAAAGCAGATGGAGAAGCAGACAGACCCCTAGTATTGTAAGTAAAAACTCTATATTTCAAATGATGATTTTCCTGCAGCATCAAGTCCTTATTTTGACTTACAAATTCTGCTTTCCCCCAAGAGTAACCGAAGGCTCTTAGGGAAATGATTCTACATGAGTTCAAAACTCCTAACAGATTCTTGATGAACACCCCATCTCTCAATACTCTTGCATTAGCTGTATCATCTGGACAGTCAAGGCAGCCTTTGTCCAGCTTATTAGAGTCAGAGAAACAGATTCTGAGGAAATCATCACATTCAGGGTACCCTGAAGAGCTTCCTGTCCAAAGTCAGGCCAAAATCCTTCAGGGAAAGCCAGGACTCAATGCCAGGGAGGCTAGAAAAAAAGCATCAAGTCCAAAGAGAAAAGCAGAGTCACTGATGCAGGGATGGAGCTAAGAGCCAGAAGCCAGATGGATACTGAAGCTGAGTGTAGTCAAATGGATGCAAAGAAGACAGCTTTGGCACAACTGCATTCAAAGAGGACAAGATCAACATGGATAACAGGGCCCTAACAATAAACACCACTGATATTTGTAGAAAAAGCATTATTACAGTAGTACCTTCCGATATGAGACACTCCATTTAGATCACCGCTTATGGAGAATAGGTTAGGAACAGAAAAAAGAACTGCCTTCCAATAATGAAAGTGAGAATATTTTTTAAAGAATGAAAGACAAATCAATTAGACAACACAATACAATTTACTTTACTCAAGACTCTATTGACTAATATTCTCTCTTGATTGACTCATCTACACACCCACAATGCAGTTGTAATGGATGACTACAAGAAACACCTTCAGGCTTTACAACATTCTGAAGTACTTTTGTAGTAACTAATGAACAAATTGAATTGTGATTGGTTTGGAAATCAACTGCAATCTTTTTTCTTAAAAGAGAAATTAACTCTAGCATTTTAACTATCTACTTATTATATACAATTGAATGATAGATACAGTACTTTTCTTAATCATGAGATTTTATTAATCACACCAAGATCATGGCAGAAAACAAAAAGTTTTCTGATTAGAGAAAAATATAAAGAAGGACTAAACATGAGGAATAATGCTTCATACCTGCTCTAAATTTATAAAATGAATATTTGACCTTTGTTAAATATGTACTCAGTGCCAGGTTAATGCTTAACATGTAGTGCCTCCTCTAATCTGAGTAAGCAGTCATTCTTACTATTATTATTTTACAGTTAAAAATTAAGGTTTAGAAGTATTGAATAACTTGGTCAGGTTCACACAACCAATAAATAAAGCATCTGTCAGCCTTAATATACAGATAACAACACAAGAGATACATACAGAAGAATAAGGTGATCCAGAAAAATAAGTATTCCTGCTCATCCCTACATTTTTGAAAGGGCAGACTACATCACACTGAATATATAATTGAGAGAGTAGGACTTAAAGAGAGATTAAAAGACTTAGTGAAGTAGAATCAAAGTAGAACTCATCCTTGACCTTTAATTTAAGTTAAAGTACATGAAATTCCCAGTACTTTAACATTTTGACCTATAAAAATGGTACTCCCAAATGATTCAATCTAATATATCCTTCTACAGAGCACTTAAAAGAACAATAATATTGCCTCAATATTAGAAGTCACATTACTCATATTACTACTCCCTGTGAAATTATTAACTTGATATTGATATCTAAATGATTCATTTGGGCATGCATGTAATATTTTAAAAACTTTTAAAATTTAGAAAGTATCAATTACTACAATGGTTCATTCAACTAGTAACTTGGTAACAATGTTTAAAATAACATTAACAGCTTTCATTCAAAATTTTCAAAATATTTTCAAACTAATACTTCATAAAACCCAGATCTCTGTGATGTGGGCAAGCTCTTATAATCACTGCCCAACAGCTTAGAAGCTAAAGCATAAAACATTTAAGTGGCTTTCTGCTGTCATTCAACGATTCAACAGTGACAGTAACAGCTTGAGTTACAGGACATTACTTATTCTATGGCATATAGTCAACTTCACAATGTCACATCAGGGGACATAGTTTGTATGGCTTTCATATAATAAATTATATTCTTCCAACACTATTGTATGGAGGCAAGAATATTAAAAATAATTTGGTTACTATAAGTAATGGGTGACTCAGATGAAAATGATAAAACATTGGCCATTCAGTTTGGCTCATCTTCATAGTGGCACCACAGCTGGTATCCTGCAGTACCATTTTTTTTTCTCATTGCAGAATGGCAGCCACCTGCACGCAATAGCCCCAGCTCATTGCATTCACAATCTTTCATCTGGCCCGCTTCTACTTTAGACTTGGTTCACAGTATCAAGCGAAATCTCTGGGTTCTATTAACACTCACAAGTCATTTAATGTTTTTGAATTGTAAACTCTCTGAACTGTTTCATGTTCTTTGGACTAATACTGCACTTTGAACTCAGTGCCTCATTAAATTTTAGTTGAATAAAGGAATCCTGAATTATCCGACAAGGACCGAGAAATACTGAGATGCTAGTAGGCCACTAGGGTTAGGCAAATGATCCTGTCATCTGGTGAAACCGCTGAGTAAGATCCTAAGAAAAGTGTCTCTTCATGGTGACTTCACCAGCATAAGCCTCACTCATGGTTAGAGGTTTTCACCAAGTAGAAAATGCTTGTGATATGCACAAATTTCAGTTACCCTAATCTAGTTAAATAATACCAGCCCTGAACAACAGGATTCAAATTTCCATTACCACGGTACATTAACTATGAGAAATTGCTTAAAGTACAAACTAAGATGCTAGCTCTTCAATTCACAGATCATTCTGTTTTGTATCATGATCAATGACAAATCAAATCCCCGAAGTCTGTCAGTGATTAGTGTAACTGAGAAACAGAAAGTGGTACCACTAGAAGTAAAATTCAAATAGAATGTAAATGGATTTATGGACACAATAGCTGAACTCCACCACCATTCAAGAGACTCTAGTTATGAAGCCAGAGGAATTTGCAGAAGTTAGTGGTTTAATTAAGAGATGTCATTGTGACAAAAAGGATGAAGCTGTTCTAGAGGAAGACCTGCCAGCAAACAAATCTTCACAAGACTTCCAAGGAACTCAGAAATATTTCATGGCATTGAACGAAATATTGGAAGTTCATCCAGTCTCTGAAAAGAGTATGATAATTCACCAAACCAAAGAACAGATTCTTGCGCTGTTTCATAAGTTACATGATAAGAAAGCAAGCACTATGCAAGCTACCATTGATAAGCTGTTTAAAAAGAAATAAAACACTTTAATTTTCAAGGTCTGTGTTCTACAGTACAGGGTACTGTAGAAACATTCACTTTACTGTTTTTATTTCCTTATATATTTAAACTGAAAAGAAGAGTTTTAATATTTTGATAAGAATTTTCAAAGGCGGGAGAGGGGAGGGAATTTCAGGGGAAAAGGGGAGGGGTTGGAGCAACAAGTATGAAAGACACATGGACAAAAACTAGGGGGGGTGGATATGGGAGGGAGGTGGGGAGGTTTGGGGTGGTGGGCTGGGACAGGAGTAAAAGACAGAAAACTGTACAAGAACAACAACTAAAATTTAAAAAAATAATAAAATAGATGAAACAAGGAAAAAAAGAATTTTCAAAGGTCACAGAATAATCACAATTTTCCCCATTGATTATTAAGATCTTTTACATGGTTTGAAACTACATAGTCATTTTTATGGTCCTGCACTACCCTGCAGAGTGAGTACTTACTATAGTTTACTGTGGGTCAGAATTAATCTCTTGTTTAGAACTAAAAATTATGGACTAAAACAAACATAATTAAAAATAATTATCTGGTTGAAGACATCTGGGAACCATTAAGGCAGTAAGGACCTTTTTGCCCAAGAGGGGAGATCCAAGTCAATGAAAGTTCTGGGAACTACAGTTTCTGTATGACCAAAAGTGGTCATGAGTCGCATATCAAGTGAGTTACTGAATGAATAATAAATAAAGGAAGATTTTGGCTCCAATGCTATTATCACCCAGGATAGAAAAGTAGTATTAATAATTATTCTTTGTGTCATATAAAAATCCTCATGAGGGTTTTCAACTGCCAAAATTAGAAGCACTGTCTAGTTAACTCATTGACAGCATCAATTTATTATTATTATTATTATTATTATTACATGGAATGCTTAACTAAAGCCTTCAGTAATTGAGAAGAAATGACAGTTTAAGTCCTAATTTCTCATCTGATGCTCTGGTTACTGTCTACCACCAGTATGTTTTACAAAAAAAATTATGCAAATTATCTACAATTACACATACTGACATGCATTGCTCGTTAATGCTATATTGATCAAAAGAGTAACCACAAAGAAGAGTACATATTTTATTATTCAAGTTTTATGGCAAAAGTAATCTCTGCTCTAGAAATCAGGATAGGGATACACTTAGGGCTATAGTTGCTGAAAGGGAGAACACTGGTGTATTTGGGCTGCTAAAGTTCTATTTCTTGGCCTGGATATTGCTACACAGGTGTGTACAGTTTGGGAAAGTTCTACAAGCTGTACATATAAAATATGTTTATTTTTATGTGTGTATGCTTTACTTAAATGAACAGTTTTAAAAATTGATACTGATTACAAAAGAAAAATAAAATAGAAATAAATAAAATAAAATATATATTACTAAGATAAAGATGATCTAAATAAATAAAGGACTGCACTGTCTTCATCAATTGGAACACTAAATACTGAAAGATGCAATTCCCCTTCAAAATGATCTTTATTCAACAGAATTGCCATTGTATACCTAGCATCTGTTGAAATATTTTGTGGAAATTAATAAACTTATTCTACACTTTAAATGGAAATTCAAAGGGCTAAGAAAATCCTTGGGGAGTGAAACAAATTGAAAGAATTACTCCACTAGCTATCAAGACTTGTTATAAAGTTTTAGTAATTGAGGGAGTATGATAGTCTCCCAATGATAGCCTATAAAACAGTAGAACATAAGAAAAAGTATATAGCATACATACACTCATGTGGACACATGGTAAAACTGGAGAGCTGCAGGGAAAGGATCACCTTATAATTATAAATAACACTGAGTCAATTAATTAAACACATGGGTTGTACATCTAAATGTGGAAGATAAAATACAGTTTAGAATGCATTTTCAGTATCTTGCATAGGTGTCTTAAGTGGATACATAAAACACTAACCATAAAGAAGCACGTTAATAAATTGGACTAAATTAAAATTAAGACATGCCATCAATAAAAAGACAGTAGGAAAGCAAAAAAAAAAATGAGACATAGACTGGGAAAAAATGTTTTCAAGGCACATAACTGACAACTTAAAACCATAACATATAATATATAAAAATATACAATATACAAACAACCTTTGTGACACAAAAGAATCCCTATCTATCAAAAAGATATAGTCCTTGAAGTCTTGATGTTAAAATGGGAAAGACATGCACAGGCCCTTTTAAAATGAGGACGCTGGGTTAGCAAATAAATACAGAAGTGTTTCTCAGTTTCATTAGTAACCAGAGAGCTAGAAATTCAGACACAGTGGCATACAATCACACATCCACCAGACTACTAAAATACAACATTTGACAACTTAAGGCATGCATGTGTGCTAACTGAACTCTAGCTGAATTGTAATTTACTGCAGGTGAGAATATAAATTGGGACAACTCTGGATATCCACTGAAGATGAACATACTAATACACTTGGATATAGGAATCACACTCCTATTGATATAACCACCAGAAGTTTGTACATAAATGCACAAAAGACAAGCCCAAGAGCATTTAAAAAGCAGTGTTCAGCCCTGGCTGGTGTTGCTCAGTGGATTGAGTGCTGGCCTGTGAACCAAAGGGTTGCCAGTTCAATTCCCAGTCAGGGCAAAGGCCTGGGTTGCAGGCCAGGTCCCCAGTTGAGGGTGTGCAAGGCAAGCACACATTGATGTTTCTGTCCCTCTCTTTCTCCCTCCCTTTCTCCCTAAAAGGAAATAAATAAAATCTTTAAAAAAAGAGAAAAGAATAAAAAGGAAAGTAGTGTTCATAATCGCTAAAGATAGGAAGCAATCCAACTGTCTTTCAACAGTAAAACTGACACCCAGTCATGGTATAATCATTTAGGGGAAAACCATACAACAAAGAATATAGGAGACTGTTCTGCGTGGTGTGGGCCCAGCTCCCACTCGGAGATGCACAGGACCATGCCCACAGATAGGTTCTCCCGTGGGGAATCAGGCCTGCATTGTACCTAGACTGCTATGAAACTTGTTTTTGCTAAAACTCCCTCACCCTGAATTGAGGCAGCAAACATTTACTGCATATCTTTAAATTAACTTCCTAAAATCTATGCTAAACCTTCCAAGGATGAGTGTAACCAGTTCAACCACTTTTCCCTTTGCATTTGCAAATACCCTTCTTCTCTGATGTGATTAGCAGCATCTTCTCCTTTGTTTTTGGTAAAAGGTAACCACCTAAAGTGAACCTGTGCATAGGAAATAAGGACCATCATGTAATGTGCCCAGAAAAGCAATAAAGGCTTGTCAAGGCAAGGGCCGAGGCTTTTCTCCTCTTGAGAGAGAAGCCATGCTGTCCCTTTTCTTCCACAGGACTCGGTAGTCCATGTGAATTTGTCTCATATCTCATCCACAGTGCAGCAGACACTGCTTGCCAGTGACTGCATTAAAAGACAACAAATGCAGTACTCCACATGCAACATCATGTATGAATCTCACAAAGTTGAGCAAAGCCAACAAGAAAAAAATGTATCATGGCTCTCTTTTATAAAAGTTCAAAAATACGTAAAATTAATCTATGATGTCAGGACAGTGCTCATATATCGGTGTGAAGGGAGGGACAGAGTAGCGAATAAGAATGGACAAAACGTAGCTTTTCAGAGGTGCCAGTAAAGTATTTCTGGACCAGGGTAGTGTGTGCACGTGTGTATTCACTTTGTGACAATTCATGGAGGTGAACATCTTTCTTTTTTGCACATTACAGTTAAGTTAAAGTTTACTAAAATATACTTCATAAAAATAAAAATACAGGGTTTTGAGGTGTTGACCTTTGCAATTATTAGTAAAGAATCAATTTTCAAAGCAAATCAGTAGTATTTGAAAAGCAAGAGAGGGATTTAACAGACCAAAGAAAACAACTTATTTTTAAAATTTTTCATAGTCCCTACATGGAATAAAATATTAGTTAGTAACTATACTGATGTGAATAAATTTGGCACAACCAAAAAATAAAAAGGCTTTACTTCATGACTAGTTACTATGTTTACCTGAAAGTAAGAAAGCTCCATTAATTTTAATTACAGTTTAGAAATCAAATTTTCCATTAAATCAAGCTGGCCTCTCTAACATGCCAAGATTAAATTTTGATGCATTTGGGTATTTCTACACATCATTAACATGGTAAATACAACCAACTCTGGTAAAATTCAGAAAAATTACTCTGTGTATGCATTTCTGACATAAAAGTCATATCAATATTTCTACTATTTTCTCCTTACTTACTCTCTTTTCTAAGTCTTTGGTTGTCTTTGTGTATATCATTTACATGTGGGAAACTGTGAATTTGCCATTTAAAATGCCATGTTCAGATTACACAGTCATTACTTGTTCTTTTTTTATTGTTGACACTATTACAGATGTCCCCCATTCCCCCCTGGCCTCCCTCCACCCAGCCCCCCACACACTGTTGTCTGTGTATATGTTCTTTGCCTCATCTCTTCCAGTCTCCCTCACCCCCAAGATCTGTCAATCTGCTCCATGTCTCCATGCCAGTTCCTTGTTCATTATTAACTCCACAGTAGTACATTACAGGAGATAGAACACTGCACTGAAAAGGTGAAGGGCACCTTCTGCCATTAATCACCTGGGTGATCTTGGGTGAATCATTTTACCATGTAAGCCTCAGTGATCACATATGTAACATGAGAGATGAAACCATCACCTGTCAATGTTTTTTTAATTTTATTTTTTATTTTTGTTCAAGTACAGTTGTCTCCATTCCTCCCCACTCCTCCCCACCCCAGCCATCCCCACCTCCCACCCCTGATCCCACTCCCCACCTTGGTTTTGTCCATGTGTCCTTTATAGTTGTTCCTGAAAACTCTTCCCCCTTTTCCTACCTGCCAATGTTTAAGGGGCCTGTGCATCTTTGTTGGCTTAGCCTTTTGGTTTTCATTAGCTAGGATATACTAAAAGACATGGTGATTATTCTGTCTCTGTTCTACTCCACCCTGTGTTGAGGAATTGGGCCTAACCCTCCTGCTTGTTTCTATTACATACTCTAAACTCAAGCCATTACATGACTATGCTTTTTCTCTTTTGAGTTGCTGTCTTTAGGGTTATGCACTCTTAAAAACACTATGATATATACTGTACATGGGATTAAATTACAGTGATCCCCCACCCACAAAGACTTTAAATCTCCTTTCTTAAGTATTTGTCTTTTGTTCATTTGGACCTATGGCCAAACTACCCTGAAATTGATTTGAAACTCTATAGGTCTTTGTGATCTATTATGCCAACTTCACCTGAGCCCAGCCTCTCTAGAAAGAAGAAAAAATCCAAACTAGCCCCAAAGGAACAAAATATATATGTATATTAAAGGCATTCAGCACTTAGATCAACAAATCAATCCCACACACTCAGTGGAAAATAACAATAAGTAACCGAGTTTCAAGTTTTTTGGGCAAAATCTTCATTTTCATTTCTGTATCCCAAAATATATACTTGAAACTCCATACTTGAGATCTACTTTTTATCTACTTTCCAATTTCCTTTGCCTTTATCAATGTTCATTTCGGACACAAGAATTACAGTGAACTCTGATTTTTACAGTAATCCTTAGGTACATACTTATCACCTCAATACTTCCAAATGAGACCAAAAATATCTGAAAATTACAAACTAATATTGAGACTTATTATCATGCTAAATATTATAATTTGTAAATGCTCATTATCATAATCAGAAAGTTGCCATATTAGCCATCTAAAACACTTTTGTAAATGACTATATGGTGACCCACAAGATTAAGGTCATAAAATACAAATGTACAAATGACTGAAGCACATTGCAGTTAGAATTCCATGACAGCTCCCAATCTGACTGGCCAATTTCTAGAGTGTTTTGCTCTCAGTAAAATAAATGCTGAGCATTGAAAAAGGTACGTCTAAGGAAAAGCTAATTGCTTAGTCAGCTCCAGGTTCCTAGGTTTCCTTCAATCAGAGAGGACAATGAATATCAGAACCTGTAGGAAAATGTAGGAAATCCACTACATTATTTCTTACAATATTTGACCAATGTAAGTTGGAGAAATTTTAGCATGTCTTCAGTATCCAAAAATTGTTCTATGTACACCAACTCACATAAATCCTTCAATATGTGATCCAAATTAAATTCCTGAATTTTAAAAATTATTTTACTGTTGTTCAATTACAGTTGTCTGCATTTCCCCCCACCGTTCTCCTCCACTCCAGCAAACCCACCTGCCTCCCTTGCTTCCACCCTCCCCGTTGGTTTTATCCACGTGTCCTTTATAGTAGTTCCTGAAGACCCTTCACCCCATTGTCCCCTCCCTTCTGGTTATTGTTAGATTGTTCTTAATTTCAATGTCTCTGGTTATATTCCTGATTTCTTTGTCAATTTTTCTGCTATACAAATCCCTTCAAGTATCTCTGGAGACTTTTCCACCTGAGTGGAATTAGCTACAATATGTGTATTCCTGCCTTTAATTAACCTTTACTTCATTGTATACACATAATTGTTTATATTATAATTCCATCCCCATATGATGTGATCCCATTGATACCCAGCATGGACTAATCATTCATTGCTCTGTGAACTAGTCTACATAAGGGCTCAGCCATACGTAGGAAGATAGGAGAGAAAAGGTAATACAGACAACCCTCTGGAGATATTTTAAGTTTGGTTCCAGACTACCACAATAAAGCGAGTATCACAATAAAGTGAGAAACAGTCATTTTGTTGGTGGAAGGTCTTGCCTTCAATTTGTGAAAAATGCAGCACCTGCAAAGTGATGAGGACCCTGGCTGGCAGGATTGGTGCATTGTGCCTGTGAGAGACAAATTCACACAGAGTACAGAAGTTCTGTGAAGAAAAAGGGACAGCAAGGCCACTCCCTGAGTGAAGAGAGAGGACCCTGACCCCTGCCTGGACAGGTTTTATTGTTTTTCTGGGTACATTACATTGTCCTTATTTACTATGCACAGGTTCCCTTTAGGTGGTTACCTTTTACAGAAAACAAAGGAGAGGATGTTGCTAATTACATCAAAGAAGAAGGATATTTGCAATTGTGAAGGGAAAAATGGTTGAACTGGTTACACTCTATATTTGTAAGGTTTAGCTCAGATTTTAGGAAGTTACAGTAAGCACTTGCTGCCTCAATTCAGGGTGAGGGAGTTTTAGCAAAAGCAAGTCTCATAGTGGCCTAAGTACAATGCAGGCCTGATTCCCCATGGTAGAACCTATCCATGGGTGTGGGTTCTGTTTGTTCCAGCACCTTGGTCCCCACAGGCCTTTCTGAGTGGGAACTGGGTTACATTTCCCATGCTACACAGAACGGTTCCCTATGCAAAGTGTGATAAAGTGAAGTGCAATAAAACAAGTTATCCCTATACTTCTGTTTCCACACACCAATTTCAGCCCCACTAACTATTGTGACAGGAATGATATTACCAGAGGGAAGGGGGTTAGGGGATAGTAAAAGATCAAAAGGGTCAAATACATGGTGACAGGAGACTTGACTTTGGGTGTCGGGCACACAATGCAATATACACATGATGTTTCACAGAATTGTTCACTTGAAACCTATATAATCTTATTAAACACTGCCACATCAATAAATTTAATTTAAAATAAAAACATTAAAAAATAATCTAAACTCTAAAATTAAAAAATCCTTTAGGTTCCAAAATTCTTGGAAAAATATATACTTAGAATTCCCTGGGGCTGGGTATTAGTAATAATTAAATGATTCATTAACTAATCTTGACTATGATAATTCATAAAGCAACTCATGTAATACTTCACACATTCTTAGGTACACCAAAACAAACAAACAACAATTGCCTCAGCAAATTAGACAGTGTACAAAGACATTATTTGTTGCATGTTCAAATCAGTAATTTCATACCATAGCCTCAAACAACAGTTATTTTGGTGATTTTAATGAATTGTTAAATTGAGTTGGTTGAATTTTTCCATTTCTCAAAACAGTCTAAACCTGAAGTTTCAGACATGATCTGATTTTTTTCAACATTGTTTGAACTTTGGCTGAAAAAGTTTCTATTTCTGCCACCTGAGAATAATTACATAGTCTCCATCTATCTCCATTATTGCTCGTGTTTAGAAGATAAATTTTATACCAGTTCTGCTGTTCCCCATGTCACAGCTTCTTTGAAGTCATCAATATTTGGTATCACTACTTAGTTCATTTATTTTTGGCTTAATAGCTTTACTGATATAAAATTAACATACGATAAACTTCACCATTATAAAATGTACAATTCAGTGGCTGTTAGTGTGTTCATAGAATTATGCAAACATTGAATTGAATTACAGAACATTTCTATCACCCCCAAACTGTACACATTAGCAGTCACCCCCATTTTTACTGAAGTATGCCCCCTGCCCTCAGCCTTAAGTAACCACTAATCTAATTTCCATCACTATAGATTTGCTTATTTTAGATACTTTATATAAAATAAACTATATAATATGTAGTCATTTGTAATTGGCTTCTTTCACTTACAAAAATGTTTTCAAGGTTCATCCATGTTGCATGTATCTGTATTTCATTCCCTTTTAAGACCTAATAATATTCCATCATATGGATATAACACTGTTTTACCTTTGTTGGTTGTTTCTGTTATTGGCTATTATCTATGAGCATGCATATACACTTTTTTTTGTGTGTAGATGCATATTTTTATTTCTCTTGAGTATCTACCTAGTGGTGGAATTTCTAAGTCCACTACTTTGTAGTAGTATTATGGTAACTCTCTATTTAACAATTTGAAGAACTACCTAATTTTTCAAAGAAGATGCTTCATTTTACATTCCCACCAGCAATGAATGAGGGTTCCAATCCTCAGATCATCTCTAATTACCACATTAAAACTCATTATTTTCTCATTAATAACTGTTGATATCATTAAAATCAAAATATTACTTAGTTTTTACTTTGTCTTAGGCTTTTATTTCCCCATCCTATTTTAAGATTTTTATACATGAAAACAACCCTAATTTTAATGCATAAAGCTCAGTATGCCCCTCCAGAGACTTGGTGCTATTCCTCATTCCCACAATCCATCCTCAGCTCCAGCAAGCTTTCAACTCTCCTTTTCCATCTCATTACTATTGCCCTCTTAAAGTAATAAAGAACCATGAGGTTCATGATTCTTAGCAATGTCAGGCTTTTAGAAACTGCATAAATTATGAGACAGAAAACATTGAATGTTTCAGTTAGTGCTGAATTTCAAATCACTGGCACCATGAACGCAGAGCTATAATTTAAATTATATTCTGTCAGTATGTCTTGTTTATGGGTGCTTATGTTCACATTTAATATGAGGCCTCAGAACCCAGATCTCAGTAACAATTGTTCTGTTGTTTAAAGCATCTCATTTGTTACCATTAGAAAAATAATATTACTCTAAGAAATAACTGCTGCTTGTTGGGTTTCCTTGATTTCCCTTTTAATACTGAAGGTAGGAATGTTCAAAGGTTGAGATTCATCATATACTTTTACATTCCTGTTCCTTTTTAAATATTATTATTGATTTGAGAGAGAGAGAGAAACACTGAATTGTTGTTCCACTTATTTATACATTCATTGGTCACTTTTTGAATGCACCCTAACCAGGATCAAACCCACAATTCGGCACATCAGGATGATGCTCTAATCAACTGAGCAACACAGCCAGGGTCCTGTTTCCTTCAATAGTTTGCATGAGCAAAGATATCAGTGACACAGTTTTTTTTCTCTCATTTTTCTATATTTGGTGTCTAGTGTATCATTCACATAAATCATGAAAAAGTATTAACAGTTATACATGTTCTATATTCATAAACAGACTATACAGAAAAACTAAAAGAACAAATATAACTATAATTATGACTAATAGCATTAGCAAGTAGGTAAAAACAATCAAACAAATTGGAGTCTGGGTTTGCTACCCATCTGTGGGTACACAAGCCTTCTCAATGTCTTGGGATAGCTGTCTATCTCTGGTGTCAGTGGCTTTTTTGTCCTCAAGGAGTCTTTGACATCTGTAGATGGGGTAGCTATCCATTCATGACTAGACACCTGATAATATCCCTTCCAACAAAATTGGGGAGTGTTTTTTATTTGATGTCCTTTAAAGAAACACACACACAATAACTAAAGTCTTTGAGTAAGTGGTTACGAACTTGGCATTTGGTTGTGACTCTACCAATCCTTAGCAATAATGTAAGATATCTCCTTTAAATAATGTTAAGTTCTAAGTTCCTTCATCTAAGTTCTCTTAAATACACTATGATACATGAAGGAAAGCAAAAACCAAAAAATGTGAAGCCAGAGAGCCAGAAAGAGCCACACAGTCATCTGGGGGTTTCCATAACCCTGACTATTTGTTTAATATACAACAGTTGTTTACCCATAATATATCCTAGAGGTTTTTTATCACTTATTTTACAATGTTTGCCATGCAATTTATCATTAAAAAATCATATGAGGTGTTCCAGGGGCCCTTCTAGAACACCACAACATTATTCCTACATATATTGAGGTTTTAAACCATAAAATTACAATTTCTCATGAAAACTAAGAAGTCAAATTTATGAAGACATTTTATAACCTCTAGAAGCATTTTTCACAGACATAAAACTCAGTTATTAACATGGAGTTATTTTTGTAAAACCTAGGCAAAATAAAGACATGTCTGTCTTATGTAAAGACATGTTGGTTTTATGTAAACCAACAAACTTAAGCTAGGTTTTATTCACTAAGAATTAATCGTAGATCACATGAAGTAGAAAAGCCTTTGAGTTAAGTTTTATATTTCTGAGAATTTTAGTATATCTTATCCTTAGAAGCACTTCTCTTTAAATTAATTTTAACAATAACAGCTGGAGGTAGAAAATTATTGCACATGTATGACATAGACATATAGACATACACAGACAGACATAGAGAACAGTTGGATCCAAATTTTGTTTTGGACACCTTTTACAATTTATACTTGACCTTGATGAGTCAAGTTCCAAATGACTTTCCCTGTTTTAAAATAAGGACAGCCATTTTTAATACCTCAAAGAATTGGGTTGACACCAGAGGGACATTATAAGTTGACCAATTTATCTAAATATTTTTTGAAGCTTTGAGAGACCAATTAAATATGCTTTCCATTTTTTCTGTTTAGTTTTATATACAGCTTTTCTAATTGTACACACAAAAAATTAACATAGAAGTATTAAAGGATCCTCATTTTGTCCATGGTAGTATTAATGGGAGGCTGATTGTCACAGGGCTTGCTGACCACAGAGGCACAATTTCTCATGTTAATTCTGAGATCTTCTGAACCAACTTCTAGGGAAAACCAGCCTTTATGTGCGTGTCTCCAGATGAACCAATGTGGTGAATATCCCTGTATGACTGCTTTACACCTTAGAGGAAATTTTGCCTCAGGCAACCCCATAAAGATTCTTAGTCACCTAAGAATACTTGAGCAAGAACCAGTGAGAGCTTACGGGTTGCCACCAGAACCATAACACTTTCCAAGGCATGGCCCCTCTCTTGGGCCCCTCTCTCAGGGGGAACACATTCCAGGGTGCCCTGCATTCTCACCAAGGCTCCTACTGGCTTCTCTGGGATTGGCTGCACCACTGCAATGAATGCCTCACAGCACCCATCGCTGCCCTCTGGGATTTGAAGATAGGATCAGAACAAGTATTGGCATCCCATTGGCTATTCAGGTTGGGGAAGCAAGTGTCTTTCCTGTTTCAGAGCTAAAGAGAGTTCAGTCTCTCATTTAGCCAGCAAAGATTTGGTCAGACTCTCACTAAGCAATCAAAGTAAAAACCAAAGTGAAAAGCAGTGACCCATTTTTTTTCTTTTCCCTGCATTATCTCAAACCTTATACACATCAAGGATTTTCTAAAAACAGCTCAAATAAAGCCACAGCCCTGCTACTTAAAGCAAGGAGGCCTGCAATTCTGAGAAAAACACACCCAAGTTCCCCCAGTGTGGAGCAGGGAGCTGATGGAACACAGTGGGCCCTTGCTTGTACCTAGCACCTGCCTTGGATCCACAGTGCGGTCCTGGGTGGGTTTCTTCAGAACCCTACCGTACCAAGCCAAGTAAATTTCAACATAAGAAATGTCCAAACCTGGGGAGAATTTTTGTAATACTTTCTTTGAGTACTCAGCACAGTGGTGGAGAGCAAGATCTCATGCTCCTCAGTGGCACAGTTTTAACCACAAAAGTTGGGCTATTGCTGCTGCTCTTTGTTCATTCTGCCTAGGCAGCATAATCTGGACTGCTTTTCTGGGGCTTATTATCTGTGGAAAAGAAGCTAAACAGCATAGCATTTTATACCCTTTCAGCCAGTTGAGCCACAAATATTTTTGATTCTGAACAAATGCTTTAGTTTTCCATCCATATTTTCAGATTGGCGCCCTCACTCGTAGTATTGCTAATCAACATCTGGGCAAACAGAGAAACTATGCTTCATGCGTACAAACTAAATCACATTCATTGTCTACAAAGAATATCACTATGTTGGTGCCACAGAACGACTCCGTTTATTAAGCACGTCCCTTTCCACCTCTTCAGTGATCAGCCCAATTTAATCTAGGCTCTTTCCTAAATATTAATGGAGTTGAGCAGGCAAAAAAATGTCTAATCCTGGGCACTTTCAAGAAAGGAATCCTCAAAGAATATTATGAAAAGTTAACACATTTAGAGTATCCTAATTGCACATGTATTTAGTGTCCACATTGTCAAGGCAAGACAAGCATAATTACTTTAACATCAATTGTAGATATCCTCTTAACAAGAATAGAGAATTTTAAATGCCAATTCAATGGACAAAGAAAGAAGGCTGTTAAGACAAGTACCATATGATTTCACTCATATATGGAATTTAATGAACAATCTGAACTAACAAGCAAAATAGAGACAGACTCATAGATAGAGAGCAGATGACAGAAAGGTAGGGGGCATTGTGGGCATGGAGAGATTGAGGGAAAAAGAAAAAAGAGAAAGAACTGGACATGGACAAGTGTGATTGTAGGGGTTAGGAGGGTAGGAGGAGGTGGAAGAGGTATGGGGAAGATAAATGGTGATAGAAAACATACAATAAATTTTTTACAAAGAACATAAGGTTTTTATGGTCCTGCACCACCACCCTACCTCCACTGTGGGTATTTAACCCTGGCTACATATTATAATCACCTGGGGAAGCTTTGGAAAATACCAGCACTTGAGATGGCATTCTGGATGTATACTGCATGCACACTGACCTTTCAATAAAACATTAAAAAACCACAACCAAGGAATGGGTCCCATCCCAAATCTAATGAAGCCTAATAACTGGACCACTGTAGGTGGGTCTCAGAGCTTGTCAGCCTGTAAAGTGCATGTGAATCACCTGAGGATCTTAGAGTTCAGAGTCTGATTCCAAAATTCTGGGGCATAGCCCAAGATTCCAGATTGCTAATAAGCATTTCTATAATTGCTATAGCATTCTACCAACCATGCTTTGAGTAGCAAGACTACTTGCATTCCAGCGGTTCCCAGACATGAACGTACCTCAGAGTTACTTCCCTAGAGAGCGTGTTAAACTGAGTTCTGGGCCCCAACCCCAGAACTCCTGAGTCATTATATTGGGATGGAGCCTAAGAATAAGCTTTCCCTGGTGGTACTGAGGAAGCTGGTCTGGGAGCACCTTTTGAGAATCACAGCTTTAGGCCATATCTAAACCCTTCCATACATAACAATAAAATACATTGATACATAAAACTAGCTCTTACAAAGTACAGATATTAAAGCAGGAACCCTCTGAAATGCATTAACTCACTCAGCGTATATTTTGAAAAGGTTATCAGATTTCCTATACACATAAAATGAAAGCTTCCATTTGAAGCAAAGTTAATACCCTGCTGGAAACATACTGTTCTGGTTGTCAGATCAGCAGTGAGGGAGGAGCAGAAATATCAGAAAGCAGTCATGGAATTTACAAAGCACAACAGGTGTCAGTGAATTCTCTCTGCCAAAAAAAAAAAAAATATGTATCAGTTCCTTGGCCTCACTCACTATGTAGCAAATTGTTCTCAATTATCAGCAACCTGGAACACCTACATCAGACATTCAGGAGTGAAGTAAGGTTTAGACACATGTGTGGTACACAGGGTCTTTCCTTGTGCTAGTAACTTGCATCTGTACTTCTACCTGAGTAAATAATTTTTTTTTAAACCTGCTGAAATCCGCAGAAAGAAAGAAGGAGCTCCTG